>APFE031458488.1:18810-34567 GCA_000404065.3 Pinus taeda | reverse complement strand
AAAAAAAATAGAAGGATTAGAAAATGTTATAATCTAAAAATATGACAAGTAAATTATTACGTTAATTACATCGATAGGTGTTTCTTCTTGAAAATGGTTAGGCCAACCATTCGTATCCATTTTTGCTTCTAGGTTGACATATATCCCTCTTGTCTCAAATAATTCTTTGAATTGAGAATTCTGTGATGTCACTCGTCTCTCTTATTCGTATGTATCTCGTCATTCCCGACTACATTTATTGGCCTCCCTCGACCCCTGCCTTCATTCTCTTTAACTATCAAAGGTTGCTTCCTTCATATTGCTACTCTGTGAAGTATTCCACAACTCTTTTCATTATTGCTAGACCTTCAACATGCATCAAATTCAAAAGAACATTTCTTCAAATTCCCATTGGGCGAGTTCAATTATGAACATGTGCAAAGAATGGCTAGAGGAGTGGAGATACTAGAGGAAAAACCACTGCTACAATTTAGGATTACAGTTGAATTTGCAGCTCCTTGTTACTCATATCATGACTAAATTTGCAGTGCCTTGTTACCATATCACTATGCTACCTTATGTCTCTGTACCAACATATCATTCTTAGCAAAGAATGCACCTGAGTTTACCAATTAGAGAGGCCCCTACGGGCAAGCCATTTATGCACACATGTCTATTACACTTTCTAAGATGTTTGATCCGTCCCAAACCAATACAATTACGAAGCTTCAGGTCAATGTTGACAACTTTAACTTGAGGACATCCAACCACGCATGGATTGAATTCTCCTCTGCAACTCTGCCTATTTATTTCATAACTTTTGTCCATCACAAAATAAAAAACACTACTCACGTTTCATCCCCGCAATGCCTTCGCTTAGTGTCCCTGACATCCTGATTTCTGCCATCATCATATGCTTCTGTGAATTCCCCACAAATGCATCCCAGAAGCGCCCAATGACCCTCGTTACGCCTATCACGTATGATTACTAGACAACCAAAATCACCATGGAGATGAGGCAGAGAACCCCTCTGAAAATCCTACAGTTAGTGCTAGGCATAGAGCAAGACTTCATCTGGGTAAGATATGCTAACAATGTATAGAAGTCCTCTACTTATTTCCCTATCAACTGTAGTGCACCATTATGCACGTCGTATGAATATTCAACATGCCTAACTTGTACTGACTTCAATGCTTTTGACTGCAACAACCATAGATTCTCCATGCGAGAACCGAGCCTCAACTTTAGGCAAGACGTGTTGGTGCTCCTCAGTAGCAACGGTCGGGAATTAGGTCGCCTCACCAGGTTCCCCTTCTTTCTCATTGCTTGCTTGTATGATTTTGATCGCACCCCCTTGCCTCAGGAGGTCGTTGAGGTCATTGGAATGAGCTCGTCCATGCTAGCAATACCAATTCTATTAGATAAAATTTACGGGGAAGAGGAGATGAGTCTAGATCAAAATTTGGTTGCGGTGAAGTAGACTTTAGTTGGGGAAAGGAAATCATAACTACACAGGGGCTTAATGAAAACACATAACTCATTCATTGCAAAATAGAGTAAAACAAAAAATGTTGTGGTAAATATTCTTGTGAAAGATTAATACCATAATGCATCTAGCCACACTTTATATTATATGTCAAAACATAAGGAAATACATTCGCGTGATAAATGGAGGCTGCAACTCCAAGTAAAAAACACAAAAGATTTACTTCGATTTATGCATCACTGGGTTGCAAAATATATGTCTGTAAAACTCCATAAAATTGGTTTTCACGTGCCCACCAATAATTTCCTCCATGATTTTTTCCTCACTACCTCATAGACTCTCACTCTCTAACTTGCCCAACATTACAAGTGACTTTTACATTCGTATTTATCTCAACATTCAAATTTGACATTAATACATGACATAAAATAATTAATATGCAACATGGGCAATTTTACATAGTAATTGGCTTTCTGAACTTGTAGATGTTGTGGAGTGTGGGAAACAGTCACATAGTGAATCCTTGCCCATATCTATTTACCAAAATTCATTAAGTGCCTTAAACTCTCTGCTATGTTGTGGAATGGTCAATATTATACTTCTACTCTGACTTCAGTCCTTTCGCCTGCAAACAAAATCGGAACAGTGCACTAGTTGACTAGGCAAGCATGGTGTTTGTTAGTGTGTTGAAGGTGGTGGTTGGGATTATTATTTCCAACACTGCCCCCTAATCAAAACTTCTGCCATTAACAATTTCCAAAAAAATCTCCAAGATAAACAAAACTTTCGCGTGCCAATGGATTTGTGAAAATATCAGCAAATTATTCTTGTGATCTGCAGTGTTGCAACACAATCTCATCCTTGTTGATCAACTCTCTGATAAAATGATATCTAGCATGGATATGCTTGGTCCTCTTGAGAAAAATAGAATTCTTTGATAATGGAATTGCTGATGTGTTGTCACAGAAAATAGTTGTAGTTCCTTCTTGGTCGTGGTGAAGATCACTCAACATCCTTCTCATCCAAACAGCCTCACACGATGTTGTTGTTGTGACGACATATTCAGCTTCTGTTTTTGACAATGGAATTATAGAAGACTTCTTGGAGGCATATGAAATGGCTCCAGAACCCAAATGAAAAACATATCCACACGTGCTCTTTCTGTAATCAACACTTCTTTCCCAATCATTGCCACTGTAACCAACTAGCCTAAAATCACTTGTTGCAGCATACAAAACACCATATTGTTTTTTGGCTACCTTAGAATCCTTTCCGTTGGTTGCCAATGTGTCTCCTTGGGTGTCTCCATGAACCTTGACACTAGACTCACTGCATACATTATATCTAGACCAGTGGCGGTCAAATATATCAAACTGCCTGTCATTCTTTTGTATAATGTAAGGTTGACATTGTTGTTCCAATCATCTTTGATCGAATTCAATACCATGATAGTCGGAGATGGTGCAGGCTTGGTGTTCTGCATCTTTAACCTCCAAAATGTCTGCTACATACTTTTCTTCAGAAATGAAAATGCCATTTTTTGTTTGCTTCACTTATATGCCTAAAAAATATCTTAGCAACCCCAAGTCAGTCATTTCAAATTCATTCTTCATGACTTCTTTGAAATCAACAATGAGGAAATCATCATTGCCTATAAAAATCAAATCATCGACATATAAGATGATAATAAGAATCTTACCATCGCTCTCTTTGATGTAGAGGGTAGGCTCTCTGTCACATTTGTCGAAACCATTGTCCAACAAGTAGGCATCTAGCCTGTTGTACCATGCACATGGTGCTTACCTCAACCCATAAAGAGCTTTCCTCAACCGATACACTTTGCCTTCTTTTCCTTCTACATCATAACTAGGTGGTTGTGCAACATACACTTCCTGTCTCCATATTCACGACTGGCACAAACATCATCGAATAATCTCTTCCATGCTGCTGCTTGTATCCTTTGAAAACTAACCTTTCTTGGTGCCTTTCAATCTTTTCCTCAATGTTTCTTTTGGTATTATAGACCCACTTCACTCCAATGACATGTTTTCCTTGCAGAAGGTTTACTAACTCCCATGTGTCATTATTTTTTATTGCTTCTATTTCTTCCTCCATTGCCAAAACCCATATTTATTCTTTGACTGTATCTTCAAAATCAATTGGGTCATCTACATGACAAAATAAAGAAAATAATTAATTCAGACCAATGCTACTATCAACCTCATCTTTCTCATAAATCTAATTTAAATTTCTAAATTTTCATCTTCTTGTGTTTACTGAAGATGGGTTTCACATGTCACTTGGTGTTGCGCTTTGCAGTGTTCTTGGAGAAGCACTTGCTTGACTACATGACACTGTCCTATTATTTGTTGATGGTGTTACTTGCTACCTAATTTGTTGCACTTGAATAGAAGTAGAGTGAGTCACTGTCGAGGAATTATTTGCTACTGTCAATTCCTCTTTGTCCTCATGTGATATACATGTTTCGACATTGATTTTCATCTCTAAACTTCCATCCCATGCTTTCTCTTCTATGAACTTCACATCTCTATTGATTATGACTTTATTGCTTGATGGATTATAGAGCTTGTATGCCTTGAATTCATCACCGTATCCAACAAATATGCATTTCTCCCCCTTGTTGTCCAATTTCTTCCTCAACTCATCTGGGACATGTGCATACGCCACATATCCAAAGACTCTCATGTGTGTGAGACTAAGCTTTCTTCCACCCCATGCCTCTTCAGGAACCACATTTTGGACACTCTTGGTTGGACCTATATTCAAGATATATGTTGCACAAGTGATAACTTCAGCCCAATAATCATTTGGCAAATGCTTTGCCTTCAACATACTCCTTGCCATTTCCATAATGGTCCTATCATTCCATTTTGCTACACCATTTTGCTGAGGTGTATACCTTGTTGTAAATTTCCTGTGAATTCCATGCTCTGTGCAAAATCGAAGGAAGTCATTTAAGATATATTCACCACCTCTGTCAGTCCTGAGGACTTTGATTTAGTGTCCAATTTGCTGCTCAACAAGAGCCTTATATTGGTGAAAGCGCTTAAACACTTCACTTTTCTGTTTTAGGAGATAGACCCATGTCTTCCTTCTGTAGTCATAAACGAAGGTCAATACACAGTGGCTACCACCAATTGATGGTGTCTGCATTGGTCCCATAAATCTGAGTGGACAATCTCCAAAGGTGCCTTCTCTTTTACTAACTTTCCTACTGGAAATGTCTCTCTATGTTGCTTGCCTAAGATACATCCTTCACATAGGCTCTTCGGTTTTTCTATCAGTGTAAAACCCTTCACCATGCATTTCCTATGCAACAAATTCAAACCTTCAAAGCTGAGATGTCCAAATCTCAAATGCCATAACTAGTTTTCATCTTTGACCTCTGCTTGATAGTTCACTTGTGTGACAGCTGCCTCTTTTCTTCCATCCTCTTGTGATTTCATTGATAACTGTTGTGCTTGTGCACCTTCTTCCTTCAAATATGATCTTATCTTTAGGGGACACATTATCTTGTTTGTCACCTGAACCTTTACAATTAGTTGTCTTTTTAGAGGCCTATCCAAAATTGTGCACTCATCATTTTTGAAAAAGACATCATAGCCCTTTTGCATGAGCTATCCAATGCTTATGAGGTTATGCTTCAGACCTGAGACAAAGTAAACATCTGAGATGTACTTCTTCTCCCCCTTATTTGTTAGGATATTAGCTCTTCCTTTTCCCATGAAAGAGACTTTGCTATCAGTCCCTAATGTCATTTCGGATTTCACACTTTCATCTAGATGGGAAAACATTTCTATGTTCCTTGACATGTGGTTGCTACACCCTCAATATAGATACCATATATCACTTTGTTTTTATTATGCTACATTACAAGCTAAAAAAATGCTATCATGTTTTTGATTTTTTTTGTGAAATTTACACTTGGTTTGTTACTAATGTCATATTTCTTCATTCTACATTCATTTGCATAATGACCATACTTCTTACAGTAATGACATTGAACTTGAGATTTATCATACCTCTGACCATGTGCTTGATTTTTGCTTGGGCCTTGACTTGGATTTTGATTGCTTGCCCTTCCACTTGAGCTTGAAGGGCTGCTTCTTCCACCTCTGTGTGGGATTCTTCCTCTTCCTCTAGCATATGATCTTCCTCTGCCTCTACCTTGACCAAATGAAACTTGTGTCTTGAAGGCATGGTCCAATGAGGAGCTTGTTGATCTATTCAGTCTATGTTCATGAGAAATCATTGATCCATGAAGCGCGTCCACTGAGAACTGTGAGAGATCCTTTGTCTCTTCTATGGCCACAACAATGACATCAAACCTTATTGGGAGGCTTCTCAAAAATTTCTCAACTATTCTCCTTTATTCAAGTGTCTTACCATGAGACCTGATATGAGTGACCAACCAAATTACATGTGTAAAAAATGAGTCTACATTCTCGGACTCTTTCATACAAAGTGCTTCAAAATCTCTTCTCGACATTTGTAGTTTTGTTGTCTTGACTTTTACCATGCCTTGGTAGGTTGTCTGGAGGGTGTCCCATGCTTGATTGGACTTCTTTGCTGCTGCAACCCTTGGGAAAATATACAATAGGGATTTTGAATCCTTCTTCTTGTTGTCCCTTAAAAAATCTCTTTCGGCTTGAGATAAGGCATTGTATGATGCTGCATCTGCTGGTTCTTAAAAACCATTCTCCACCAAATCCAAAATGTGTTGAGAAGAAAATAAGGAATTCATGTAATAGCCCAATAATCATAATTTTTTCCATTAAAATGAGGTATATTAGGATTAGTCAATCTTGTGATTGATGTTGCCATTTCTAAGTGAAAAGAAAAACTTTCTACCTACTGGTAAATACGCTAAAAAACAATCTGCCATCAAAATAATTTTAGCACTTAGTAAAAACAATTGTTTTTACACTAACATAGTTTAACACGTTCTGACACCATGTTAGAAAAATTTTACTGAGCAGAGGAGAAGAGTCTAGATCAAAATTCGGTTGCGGCGAAGTCAACTTTAGTTGCAGCAAGGAAATCGCAACTACACAGGGGCTTAGTTAAAACACATAACTCATTCACAGAAAAATAGAGTAAATCAAGAAAGGTTGTGGTAAATCTACTTTTGAAAGATTAATACCATAATGCAACTAGCCACACTTTATATTATATGTAAAATCATAAGGAAATACATTCGCGTGATAAATGGAGGTTGCAACTCCAAGTGCAAAACACAAATGACTTATTGTGATTTACACATTACTCAGTTGTGAATAAAAATTATGTAAAACTCCATAAAACTAATTTTCACGTGCCCACTAATATTTCGTCCACACTTTTCTCCTCACTACGTCACTGACTCTAGCTCTCGAACTTGCCCAACATTACAAATGAATTTTACATCCATATTTATCTCAACATACAAATTTGACATTAATACATGATAGAGCAAATAATTAATACGCAACATGGGCAATTTTAAATAGTATTTGGTTTTCTGAACTTGCAGGTGTTGTGGAGTGTGGGCAACAAATGCAGCGTGAATTCTTGCCCATATCTATTTACCAAACTTCATTAGGCCCTTAAAGTCTTTGGTGTGTTGTGGAATGGTCAACACTGTACTTCTGCTCTGACTTTAGTCCTTTTGCTTGCAAACAAAATTGCAACCGTGCAGTAGTTGACTGGGAAAGCATGGTGCTTGTCAGTGTGTTTAAGGCGGTGTTTGGGATTATTATTTCGAACAAACTCTACTTTTCATTACGAGAGCTTTTACATGCAAGTTTCCCATTGTCTGCCACAAGATAATTCAAAGGGGTATGTCCTATTTGATGATAACCAGCTCATCTTCTCTCAACTAAAAGGTGGAAACACTATAGATCTCCCCCACCACCTCATCCAAATTCCCTTGATCAGGAACCCCATCTTCTACCTAGGCTTCACTCATGTGCTGAGAGAAACAAATTCAATGGCGTCGAGGTATTGATCGATGCAAAGAAGCTGAAAATTAGTAAAGGGGCATTCAATGGCACCAAGTTGAGCACTATGGTGCACAACACACAACTGGACACCCCCATCTAAAACTCTCTCGTGCCCCTCTATACAAAAATGTTGAACCACATGAAGATCAAACGTGTTTCATTAGTGGTGCCCTATGCCCCCTTGGGTTAGGGTGTGTGTTTCTATGCAAGCGGTACTGGAGAGCCTTCTTATAGAGAGAGCATTGATCCAAGGCTCACTGTGTTGATCATCAATATTGTTTTGCAAGGAAAATCAACTTGGAGGATCCTTGGAGCTAAATTGATGGAGTGAGTGTACAAGTAGAATGCATTGTGTCTAGCTTTTGTTGATGCAGGAGAGGATCCAATGGCATCAATTGTGATTGGAACTTATCATGTGGAAGAGAGTATCATCGAATTTTATTTCGAAAACTCAACACTCAATTTCTCTTCCAATTCGCTTCCATTACCTCAACAAATAAGTTGTGCCAATTTCAATATCACTACTTCTCTGGCATGAATCCTTTCGAGATGATAAGTAATTTGACATGAAATATTACAATATTCGAGCAGAACATGAACACAATAAATAAGAAAGGAAGATATGCTTTTCTAATTCCAATTTTATGTAATACCATGCTTTTCTGTGCTAACATTCAAGTTCATGCAAAAGCATCTTACCTCACTCCTTGATGTCCCTTTCATTCTTGTACTAAGATATATCTTCAGTTATATAAATATTCCAGTTTAGGTTGAATGTTGTGTTCGATGATTTGGATATAGGTTTAGTTTATTCTTAATATATGATTCATATGTTTAATTTTCATTATTTTATCAATTTAAACGTTATAGAGAAAGATGAAGGATGAAGTATTTTATAGAGAACAAATTGTTCCATTGCTATCCAATTCTATTTACCATTAGTGTCACAATCTATATAGCCTTGCACAATTTGATTAAAACATCTCTAGATGAAAATATACCTACATATTAATCATGAAAGCCACAGACACTTGTATTTCTTTATGATTTATCTCTCTGATTCTCTGTGACTTCACACAATATTTGGTATCCATGAGAAACAAGTCAATTGAATGGGCATAAAATCATAATCATCTAAAGAGTCACATACACCAATATGTTATCAATGCTCCAGACATTATGTTTGCAAATATGAATCACAAAAACCTTATATATATATTATATATATATATATATAAGGATAATAATATTATATATATATATTATATATTATAGTATATATATTTATTGTATAATTATATATATTATATATAATGATTTGTGTATGGTCTAATTAAGTATGCAGGTTGGGAAGATTGAAAAGTATTCCAACATTTAAAATGGAAGGAAACTCAGGGATAATTAACTCGGACAAACATTCAAAATGGAAGGAAACTGAGCGATAATTAACTCGGATAAGAGGATAAGAGTAGGATTGTGGAATTTTCGAAGAGATACCAAGTTTGTCCAAATTATTACCCATAATTTGATGTTTTGCCGTCCATTCAAGACCACTAAAATTTCTTTTCATATCCAAAAATGGCCACAATCACATGAAATGCTTATGTTTACCACTGTTGTTCACTTCTAGAAAAATTAGTACTCACATCATTATTTTTCTTTACAAAAAAGTAAATATATGGGATTTTTTAGTAATGACATATCAACTAAGTTTACAGAGAATCTAATTCAACCTGATACATGGTGGTAAAATCGATTCACATCTTCGACTCTAAAGATGCAACCCATACCAAACTATCTACCAATCACTTTGTTGGTAGTCACTTCAATCAAGGTATTTATGAAATTTTAAACTTCATTTTATTGAGGTAATATGGATAATCACTGAATTTTCAAATAAATTTCAGACTGTTTTATGTTTTTAACATTTTATACTGAAATCTTGGGATACAATTGTACTTTTCATTTAAACTAGACTATTTTTCAAAACCCTTTGCCACTTCAAACTTATGTAGCTCTCTCATCATAATGTTCTTTGAAGCTTTTGTCAATTCATTGGAAATTTATTAATGGTATGATATGTGCTCCAATTTATTTGTGGGACTAATAATCAATGTGATTCTCTTGGAATGATTCTAATTGATTAATTATTTTATTCTTGTCAAAGTTATTTCACGTACTAATTCATCATATATATCAAATCTCTGCTCAAGAAGAATATCATTCTTTCGTATGTTAATTCAGAATGACTTCGAGTCTCTGCTGGAGAAGATGTTGCTCATGCATAGATAAACTCACCTATCCAACGATAGAACTAGTAATCCGTTATAAATACTAATAAACACGCATCAAATAGAGGCATAGGGATTGTTAGCACCCTTGAGATATTTTTTACTAAGGCCACCAATGTATATAAGTCAAAAAGTTTAAAATATATGATTTTGTTCTTGATGTTAAATGGATTTAGATGAGATTTAGTTTTAATTTGGTTGTCAATTAAGCTAAATTTTTGTTTTTTCCTGAATACCCAAATTCATAATTAACGGTGAATTGGATTTTCTTTCTTGGAAAACCTGGAGTAAATGATGCTCCAATCATCAAAAGTCAAAACCATCCGTTGTCACCTAGTTGTTAGCATTTCTCAGTCCACCGATAAACTATCTATTAAACACATTTAAAAAAATTGAAGGCCTCCTAAACCATTTTCATATCAATGAAATGGACCTTTCATTTCGTTTTATTTTATTGCCTTAGCCTCCTTATACAAAATATGGATATAGATAGATATGTGACAATAACTAGCTTTCAAATTGTGTAGCTTCAATTTACATTCTGCATTTTATTTTCAATCTTTTTGTTTTGAGGATCTGTTTTTCCATATTATGTCTTTTCTCTTACACTGTTATAACATTGTTATCTTTTATTTATGTGACTTAAAATTCCATTGTTATATGTTATGTTTTACCATAGATACTGAATTTGGATGCCGTCCCAAATAAAAATTTTCGATTTGAAACAAATTAGTCAATAATTGGCCAAAGCTCACAAATGTAATTTATGAAAATAAAATAAAATACCTATGCCGGATCTATGATGTAAATTATCAAAATAAACTACAACATCTATGCCAAATTAACAACACATGCCTTAATGTCAAACAAGGGTTTTTATGACAACATAAAAGAAACCTGTGAAATAGAACCACTGAATTTTTTATATGTAAACATTTTGATATCAAACAAAGGATTTTATAAAATTAGGAAGAAAATTCACAAAGTAAAACTTATAAATTTAAATATTGAAAAGAGTCTAAACAAGATTACAGAGAGAAGTTCACGTGAAAAAAAAAAAATGTAGAGCAAACTTCAAAGCATCCTTTAAAAACCTTGAGGCACCAAATTTAAGGTCAAAATATTTAAGGAAGGGAAGGTTTAAGAGGATTTGGAAATCAAACACCCTTAAGGTGCTTGATTTTCGATGAGACATATAAAGCCCAAGAATGTCCTCTAAACCTCAAAGTTGCTAACAAGGCAACAATAACACAAGAATAATCCCATGGAGAGGAAGGTGAGTTGGAAATAGGAAAAACACTAATGTTGCAAGGAAATTTAGTAATGAAGTGCCAAAAAAGGAACAAAATGTGAGTCTAAAAGGAAGGGATATAAAATATTTGGAAATCATGTGGTATGAATTTAAATTGTCTAGAATCTCTATTTCACTTGTATTCCTTTAACTGATCCTTATAAAACCTCTTGGTTAGTTTGGACTAGCTCAACTTTAAACCAAAGTTACAATATACAATCTCCTAGTGTCTTCTACATCATAACCAAATCATTAGCCCCTTTTTAATGAATAATGGGGGATGACATGGCATCATCTCAAATATGGTGGTGAAAACAAGAAGGTCAACTATTTAGTGGCATAATGTTCTCATACAGACTCTGATTTAAGATGATTTTCACATCTTTGAAAAGGTCTTTGTGTGTGTACTATGAATAAAAGGTGCGGTGATAAAGCCATAAGGTTTTACCCGTCAAAAAATTTCATTTGATGTCGCCAAACACTTTAGGAAGGTTTCAAACCCCACTATCCCAAATTGGGTCCCACTAGTAAAAATGATTTTGAGATCTAATTCCTCCACTCTTTTCCACTCTGAAAGCATCCATATGGATTACAAACAAGATAATTATCCAATGTAGATCAAAAATGTGACAAGCAGCTCGAATGGCGAGGCATGGTCTAAGCCCGAATAACTTTGGGTGTTCAGGGTTCACATCCAAAAAGGCAAGGAATTGGCATAATTGTCCTGAAGCCCGAAGACCTAAGTAAAAGTGGGTGGGGTTTCGATGTAAGATTGTGCCGTTGAAGGAAGTATTTATATTTCAGGCCTGAAGACCCAAACAACCCATTAAGGTCTAATTCGATGGACCCTAAGCAAGGTTATGTGGCATATTCCATGATGGTAAGCCATGAGGCATAGTTTGGAGCCAAGCCAAAACAACTTGGGAATCTAGTGTTCAACATTGTGTGTAGCACTACTATGTAAGAAAGGGCCCAAGGAACAAATCCCATTATCATTGAGAATGGCAACAAAATCACATGGAGGTTTGTTTTGGTGAAACCCTTAGTTCTGGGTGATGTGGCATTCTCCACTCCCACTTATAATGTGAGACATGGAAAGGTGGTGACACAAACCACCTTGGTGAGGTGGGGTTTCAACAAGAACACTATGTGAGTACCATGTGATTTTCACATGGTAGTTCCTTATTGAATGGCGAGGGTTTAGTGGCCAAAATTTAAATGAACATAACTTTTGATCTTGATCAAATTTTGAGAAAATTTATTTCACTGGAAAGCTCTCAATGAGCTGAACATAACGATGGTATTGGTTTTTAATTTTAATGAAGTTCAAAATGAGGAGTTTTGTGACCACATTTCTATGAAAGAACTATGGAGGTTGGGTAAAATGAAACCAACACCTCTCACTTAGCTTGGAAGATACAAGGGGGTGGGACGGAGAATTACAAAAACATCCTCATAGAATATGCCAAAACACTCGGTTAACTGACAAAAGGGGTCAAAATATCCCAAAGACGAGTAAATAATTTGAGCAAACCTATTGTACACATAATAATCATGCACCTATCAAAATGTGTATTAAGTGACAAAGTCAAAAACATGTAGGATTGATGGAATATCATTAGGCATGCGTCTATAATCGATGAAATTTCATTGGGAACTGGTCCATACAATGTAAATTGTGTGGGCCCATGACTCCCCACCCAAATTCAGTCACTACATATATTAAAATCTTTGATTATTATTTCTCAAAAAATATCACTTCAAATCAAGTAATTATGAATTGAAAATTAAATCAAATATACATTTTATTAAATAATTTAGTTAATATTAATGTTTTCGCAATTTGTCTTATATAATTTAATTTATTCACTTTTCTTCCATATTTTGGTATGTTAAAAAAAATTGACATTTCAACAAAAATAAAATAAAATTTCTAAATTGATTATTCAAAATAATCAAGCGTAACATTATCCAACTAACAAATCACATAGAAATTTCATATAAATTATTCTTCAAATTTCTTTATGAAATAATTTTAAAAAATTGTAAAGTAAGCAATTAACTTACAAATCAACCCAAACCCCTAAGTAAAGGTGTAGTCTAACTAATATATGAAATTGATTTTATTGCCATAATCTAGCAATACAATTTCTAGCAAGATTGTGTTTTTTGTTGTCTAAAATGAAATTTTGAATGCATAAATGGATTCGACACCCTAAAAACGCCCTTAAGCACTTAAAATCTACAAACTAAACACCTTCAACTTATTATTCTTAAAAATCTTTTATAGAATTTTGGATTAAATTCACTAGAAAAGAGTATACCTTGAAAAACCCTTAAAGCACTCAAACTTTATAAATTAAACTCATTAAGCTTATGATTCATAAAAATCTCTACCAAAGTTTGGGTAAAATTCCCCAGAAAAAATAAACACCCTAAAAAAACCCTTTGAAACACTTGAAATCTACAAATTAAACACTTAAACTTACCATTCTTAAAAATCTCTATTGAATTTTGTTTAATTTGGAGACAAAATGAGAGTATTCAGATTGTTGAAACCCTAGGCCGTGATGGCGTCCTTGGAGGGGGCTCCTCCCCCTCCTCCTCCCTCTTAGCATGTTGATGATGCAACCTCATTTCAACCTCTTGTGGTTTCCTTGCAGAATCAAGCCTGATCATCTGATGTGCATTCCAAGTTCATTAAAATAGTTGAACATATCCCCTCTATGGCCCTACCCACAATGCTTCAAAGGAGGATGCTTGCATATTCAGAGAGAGATTTGATTGAAAAACTTATTGGGATGCTTCCATCCTCACAGTTAATGGAAGTTTGGATCAAGAAGACCTGGAGATCAGTGATGAAGGGAAATATTGCCTTGCAAGCCTATGGCAACAAATTCTTTTTTCTTTTGTTTGAATTTAAAGAAGACAAAGATGTGATTTTTAGGAATGGTCCTTACTTTTTTGGATCTAGAGGTATGTATCTAAATAAGTGGAACTTAGATTTCAACCTTGACAAGGATATCCTAACTCTGATAGCTATATGGGTTAAACTGTTGTGGCTTCCCCTATTTTGTTGAAGTGATGATTGCCTAAGGGGAATAGGAAATGGGGTTGGAAAATATTTGGATAGGGTAGAACCCAAGGGGTTTCAATTTTGGTGTTACGAGATTTTTGTGGAGGTATATTTGGAAAAAGGGTTGTCGTGTGAGGTCAGTCTTACCCTAGGGGATTGGATCTACAAGCAAACCCTTGATTATGAACATATCTCGTTTAAATGCCGGTATTGTCATGAATATGACCACTTTTCTAGGGACTCTTCAGAGGTCTCTAACAACAAGGGCCTTGAATCAAATGAATCTGAAGGGGAACAATCACAGATGCAAGGGCAATGAGGAAATCGAGGGAAAACAGTACTAGCAAAGAACCAAATACCTGAAATATTAATAGATCATCTACATCTGCAAATCCTTTCGCAGTTCTTCAAAATCAAGGGGAAGACATTAGGAAGGCTAAAACCCTAGTTTGAATAAAGGAACACCATTTGAAGAAGCAAAAAATAAAAAGCATGGGGAAGGGGAAGTGAATGAACGAGAGTAGGCTCTCGTAAACAACCCTGATCAACCATGAATACAGTCGATCCCCAAGTCTCCTGCAACATGATTCAAATCTAATAATTCTGAAGAAGGTCCTTCATCAACGAGGGTAAACAACATATAGGAGCCTCTAGTTTCAATTAAAAAAGAAAGCCCTCAAGGTATAGTAAGGCAAGAATCATGAGGTTCTCCAGCAACAGTAAAATGATCAACTACATGGTTCAAAATTTTAACTAGGAATGCCAAAAGTAATTTGAGTAAGGGAGACAATTCAAAGCCATGAAAGAAAAAGCGAGAAGAAAGGTCATGGAAGATACTGCATAAAAGAAGAATGAAAGGCAAAAGCTAAATTGATTAAAAAACTGAGAAGCCAACCCCAATTCAAGGATGTTTTAAAATATGCAACAACTAGTAAGGCCCAAAAAAGGACATTGAAGCCAAGCTCAAGTTGATGATGTGATTATGCAAGTAAAACCCTTTTGATAAATAAGAAATTGGAATGTAAATGCATTTGATTTTGAGGGTGCTTTGGAAAATTTTGTATTATAATGTGATTGTCTAAGAGATTGGATTAAGCCTTCGTATATTACCAATCCTAAAGAAATATAATAATTCTAGTACGGATTCAATTCTCTTTTTAATGAAATCCTCATAAACGTTTCTTTAAAAAAAAATCTAGATTTCTGGGCTAAATCCCAGTTCTCTTTTTAATGAAATCCTCTTAGACGTTTCTTTAAAGAAGTCTATGTAAAATTCACCAGCGAAAAATACCGGGAAGGAGGTCATATTGTTAGTTAGACTACATGCAGTTAAGAGACACGGTCTAACTGGCTAGAATTTATTTGTTACCGAATGTCTCTCATTAGTTCTTTATTACCGAATGTCTAGGAAAGGGAATTAGTTTAGGAGTTGTCTATAATGCGATTTTTTGGAGATTCCGGTGACGGAATCCGGCGAAAGAAATGAGGTTAAATCTTGATTTTTAGCAGTTAAAATGGTTTTTTAACTGCATATTTGGATTCAGCGCCCTGAAAAACCCCTGGGAGCCATTCATTGTGCAGAAACTAGCTATCAAACTTGGATTCCAATGAATTGCTGCCGGATTTTGAAC
>APFE031458488.1:5594-18790 GCA_000404065.3 Pinus taeda | reverse complement strand
TTTTAATATTAAATATTTATTTTAATATTAATTAAACTAATCCTACCACTCCTATTTCACAACTACCCTACTTCACTTTAAATTACACTCACTTATGGGTGATTCATTTGAAATTCAAATGAAAACCCAAAAACATAAAGCTTATAATAAGAAGCCTCATGCCTTTTGACTTTTTGCAATCGGCATATCGGATCGGGGAATGAAGGGATATCGGGGTTTCACAAATGTGTCAATTAACCAATTTCCGATGCGATACATGGATTTTTTATGATTGGAATCGGGAAGATTGAAGTGTTGGGGTTTTTAAAACTTGTCACAATGCAAAAGCCTCTGATTGCAACTCTCGATGCTGAAATAAGTTATATATATATTTTTTTATATATTAAATTTAATTAATTAAATTAATTAGATTAATTAAATTAAATAAATAAAATTTAATATCATTTTTTATTTGATTTTATTTATTGAAAATTTAGTTAAGTTGTGAAATTATCAACTTACAGCGACTTGAAAAAAAATAAAAATAATAAATAAAACTACCAACCACTTGAATGTTTGATTTCGAGATTAGGATTTGATTTGGAAATTGAAGTTAATTTCTTAAAATCCCGATAATTAATGATTTCGCTGCAAAACTAAAAATGGAAAAATGTTAGTAAAAACTCGTTATGGGTTAATATTTAAAATGAATGCATTATTGAACTAATTTATTTACAAAATGTAATATTGTACATTTTATGCATTTTTAATCCAGGCTACATGAATAATCAGACTTTCAAAGGAGTGTCATTTTCAAACCAGTTGACCAAATGAGGCAAAACAAGCGTCAATGGAAAGCTTATAAAAAAACGATTCTAACAAAGCAATCAAAACAAGAATCCAAAAAAAATGAAAAATTAACAAAAGCGTAGGGTAATCAACTAAATAAAATTCAAAAAGATGTTTAGCCAAAAAATTTATAGAAAGGGTCCCCATTATTTGAAGTAAACAAGTTAAAAATGGGGGGTTGTGTTTTTACCACAACACCTGGGTATATATATGAGGCTCTTATTTATAATATCATACATATCATTTTCTCACATATTCATTCAATATGTCATGTATTTATTCTAAATGGATATTTTTATATTCCAAATATTTTAGATATTATATTTGTAAGTCAAGTTTGGTTGTCACATTTGGTATCAAAACTTCATTTTTTATCCTAACCTTTGACTGTACTCTTATCAAAGCCATTCTTGTCAGGCAATTACCATAACTTCTGTGATTTCGGTCTTTAACCACATCTCAATTTTTTCCTATTTGAAATCAAAATTTAGTTCAAGAAAATTGCCATTATGTTGCAAATTCATAAGAGAAAGAGATAGACAGACAAACATGAAAATGAGAAAAGTAGAAAGTCGTTCTATCATTGATTATTTATTTGTATGCATCATTTCTCTATTGTAGTTGTACTCTAGCTGATCTTTGCAGTTGTTGGTTTTCAATACACCATCATACACATGTGTGTGTGTACCAATTCGTTGAATATTTCCATAAAATCAATGGAATCTTGTACTACCAACTCCTAATCATTGTACATCATAAAAATCAATTAAATTTGACCATACAAATGTCGATTATGTTATACATATAAGGAGTTGTCTATAATGCGACTTTTTGGAGATTCCGGTGACGGAATCCGGCGGAAGAAATGAGGTTAAATCTTGATTTTTAGCAGTTAAAATGGTTTTTTAACTGCATATTTGGATTCAGCGCCCTGGAAACCCCCTGGGAGCCATTGATTGTGCAGAAACTAGCTATCAAACTTGGGATTCCAATGAATTGCTGCCGGATTTTGACCAGAAAAATCCGCCAGAAAGACTTTCAAAAAGTCGCGTTATAGACTACTGCATAATTTAGGGATGATAATATTCTCGAGAGTCTAACTAAATAGAATTTATTCCCGAATGTCTCGAATAACGAATTAGTACGTTATTACCGAATTTCTTGGAAAACTAATTTGTTTACGGATGAAAAAGTAACTCCCCTAATATTCTCCACTGAATCTCAGTGTTATGGTTTCTTTATCACCGAATGTATCGGGAAACAAATTGTTTGAGGGATGGAAACAAACATAGACTCGAATATAATATAGTCCATCGAGTCTTTAGTACTGAACGTGTCGGAAAACTTATTACTTCTTTATTACCGAATGTGTCGGTAAACGTACTAGGGATGAAAACAAACCTAGACTCCCCTAATATTGTCCACTGAGTCTTCCGGTCAATATCAGAGTTTTAAGATTTCTTGATCACGTAATGTATAGCCTCCTCGAATATAAAATAGTCGACCGAGTCTTTCGCTCAATAGTAGAATTTTATGATTTCTTTATGAATTTTACCATTGGGTTCGCAAAAGTCAATGAATTTTTTCACTAAATATTGGTTTTTTTAAAGGAAAAAAGAAAATTATTTTAATGTGCACTGGGTTAAATATAGTTTATGGCATAGACTGTTTCTTCATGTTTTTAATGTATTTGGCTTTTTTTTCTGTGAAACCTTACAATAAAGGCTCACAACTTCTCCACAATTCTCTCACTAAATATTTAGATTATCCCAATAACTAATTGACAATATATCTACAAAACTTTCTTTATAATCTTTAAATATTTCACATTTTAAAATAAAAAACTCCACTAAAAATGTACACTCCCATTGTTTCATGCTAATTTGTAAAGATGAAATAGTTGATGTCTGGAATTTATGGAATGTGTGTGGAAACAAAAGTAGACTCCTAAAAGCTTCTTGTGTTAATATTAGAGTATTCGAATTTCTTTATCCACGAAGGTACATGAAGAACAATCGGTTCAAGAATGGAAGCAAACTTTCACTCGACTAAGTCCTACTGTCTTCAAATTTCTTCATTAACTTAGAAACTAATTCAAGTCTTCAAATTTCAATATTAACTTGGAAACTAATTCGTTCGCGATTTGAAATGAACATAGCCTCGACGACCAAGTATTCAAAGCCCAGGGAAAAGATAAATGTTTGGGATCTGGTTTTTGTGAAACGGCTTATTTTATGAAATGGATTGGTCAAATGAGCTTCCTCTTGAATATGGAGGGAGTGTTTATCAAGGTTCTATATTTAAATATTATTTGAAAACCATTTAATAGGGTAAAAATCATCAATATAAATTGACCACATTGGAAAAATGTAACACATTGAATAAATAGATGGCTTATTGTTATTCTCATTAAAATTAAAAGCTATATGGATATTACCATGATAATAGTTATGTTGATGTTAGTTTGGAAATCATCTCAATATCAAATAAAATTAAATTGTTTCCATAAAATTATGATTGAGAAATTTGCGCAAGGCTCAATCATACTCTAAGTATCCAATAAAACAATTTTGATCTTACAAATTATTTTCCCATTCAGTTTAAAAAAAAAAAAACACTAAATTTTATACGGATTATTTTACATTACACTTAAAATAAAATAAGAAGTTCAAAATAAAAAAATAGATATTTTTCGTTAGAATAAGAGTAAGATATCCACCGCCAGTGATGATAGCCATTCCTATCGTTTGGACAATTTAAACATAGAAACGTGAAAAGTAGTGAGGTTTTCCGAGACATTCGGTACTAAAGACTCGGTATATGTTTGTTTCAATTTGTTTCCCGATAAATTCTGGGATCAAGAAATCATATTAGTGGAGAATATTCGTGGAGTCTACGTTTGTTTTCATTCCTAAACTAATTCATTACCGGTAAAGGTGGAATGTAAACATCCAAGTCGTTAACTACAGCCTGTGGAGATTCCATAATGGAAATGGAAGGTCATTTTCATGGATTTCATCATAGGTTTTTTGAGGACAATGAGGCAGGATGATTCTATTATGGTCGTGGTTGATAGGTTGAGTAAGGTAGTTCACTTCATTCCAATAAAGACTACATATTCAGCGAACGAGGTAGTATAGGTATTCATTAGAGAGATAGTGAAACTGAGTAGTGTTCTAAACAAAATTGTGTCGGCCAGGCATACAAAGTTCACTTCCAAGTTTTGGAAGGATCTATTTGAAATTTTGGGTACAGAATTGGCCTTTAGTACAACTTATCATCCGCATACAGATGGATATACAAAGAGGGCCAACACGATCTTGGAGGATATGTTGAGGATGTACATGATGCACCAATAGAAGAAATGGGAGTATCTTCCATTGGTTGAGTTTGCATACAACAATAGCTATGAGGAATCATTGAGGATGAGTCCTTTTGAGGCATTGTATGGATGAAGTTGTAACACTCCCATCAATGGAAGTGATACAATGAATATGGTAATTATTGGACTGGATATGTTGGTAGACAGAGAGTAGTAAATGCAAGCTATAAATAAGAGCCTGAAAGGAGCATATGATATACAAAAGAGTTATGTGGATTAACACAGGGTGTTCAAAGAGTTTCAGGTTGGGGAGCACGTGTATTTGTGCATCAAGTCCAAGAAAAGGTATTGAGAATTGGTTCATGTGCCAAGTTGGTACGATGGTGTTGAGGGCCTTTTGAGATCCTTAAGAGGATTGGATTGGTGACATATCGAATTTCATTTCCTCCAACAGTGAAAGTCCATCATTCTTTTCATATTTCATTGCTTAAGAAGTATATAAAGGATGTTGATAATGTAATGATTGGTTTGTATTGCGAGTGGAACAAGAATGAGAGTTCTAGCCAGAGCCTCAGAGAATATTGTAGTGGAAGCATCTCATGGTAAGGAGAAAATCCATAAAGAAAGTTAAAGTGCAATGGAAGCACTTTGGGCCTAAAGAAGCTACATGGGAGATGATGGATCAGATGCAGCCACAATATCCTTCATTGTTTTCCGGTTGAGGCAAAACAATTTTTGTTTGACATTTGTATATGTTTCGCATATGTTTTGCTGATCTTTTGGTATATGTATGTATATCTATATGGATGTAAATACTACCATGGGCTAATTTATAAAGCCCAAATAAGCGATATGATTATTATATTGTCATGTTGTCATGAAGTTTTTCTTTGACCAAGTCTTTCATTGTAAATACTACAACGAGCTAAGTTATAAAGCTCCATGGGTAGTATGTTTTATTTTCAATGCTTTTGCTGAGGTCTTGGTGTGGTTTAACACCGAGGATAGTGTTCCCTAAGGGGAAGGGTTCTGTAACATACCTGGTGAAAAGTTCATGTAATAAAAGTAAATAAAGGTAAAATAACATCACGGTTAAGGGACACTTATTCCAAGTTGAACCTTGGGTAAGATATCCTAGTGCGCATCATTGGATGTGTGTTTTAGCTAAGAAAAATTGGCAAAGGCTAAGGCTAAGGCACTAAAAGGTACAAAGGCATTTTAGTACATTTATTTATGAAAATAAATGAAGTTAGGAGAAAAGGAAGGTAAAAGATCATAGGTTGCATGTGATGAGGAAATTGAAAGAAAATAATGGAAAATGAAGAAATAAGAGGTTCCATTCATAAAAAGGATTCTAACGATCAATTGACAAGCTTTTGTTAGTGTTAAGATTTTGCTAACCTTTTTCCAGTTCAAGTTCGGACCTCTCTTATTATTCTTCCTCTCTCTCACTCTTGGTCACTTATATTTTTCTTGGAGCACTCCAGCTTTGGATCAAGGAAGGAAAAGCAAGAAAAGGGGAAGGAAGGAAAGCAAGGATGAGGGAAGAAGAGCAGGATCAGGAAGTTCCAGCATGAATACTTGCAGGTAATCTTTTACATGTGTGATTTCCTATTTGGTTTGGAAATGCATGGATTTTCATGTTGTTGTATGGTTCCCTTGTTGTGGATGGCATGGTTTTGTCAGGTTATGATAGTGGTTTTCAGCCTAGCCTTGCCTTACTGGTTTTCCATATGGGTTTCAGAATCTAGACCTAACGTGGCCTCAAGTTACTTTCCCAAAGGCCTATGAATCCCTTGACCAATTTTGGTGGGATACATAGCGATCTGAGTTTGGATTGTAGTAAAACCAGACAACTTGGTCTCATTTTAGGGCATAGTGGTTCGGTTTGGATTGATAAAGCCTGAGAGATAGTGAGATGGAAAATTCCTCAAGGATAGTGATGGATTCTGGATCGCATTCCAAGTTTTGTTCAGTTGTGATCAGAGCACTGGTTTGGGTGTGATGATGCATTGATGAAGGTGGAGGTGGTTTAACCTCTGGATTCCCTTGGTTTTTCTTGGATTGGTTGTTTTATGAGATCCCACATTCATGCTTGGAGTATGGCATGGGGTGACTTGCTGAAAGAGAGATTTGGTACAACCATGTCTATGGTCGGGTGGTACGTGGAAGTCCTGAACTTGGTCGAATTTTCTTGTGATTATAAAAGCTAAGTTCTCTTACTTTTTCCCTAGTTTATATGTGGATTTAATGGGTGTCATTCTTTACATGGTTTTATGCTGGTTATATGCATGGTTAAATGACTCGTTCATGTCATAGTTATTTCATATATTTAGTTGTAACTGTTGAATGGATGGATGCAAGACCTAATTGATGGTATAATAGTTCAATGGAGAAGGAGGTGATCCTTTTGGTTATGTTTCATAGATTATTTCAGTCATTTATGCTCTTTCTTGTATCCTAGATCTGTCAGTCGCATTGATGCCAAGTGTTTGACAGAATCCCAGTTCCAGTTGGGCATGCTCAGGCTTAGTCTTGAGGTTGAATTTCGTTTTTTTTTTTTTTTTTTTATCTTTTCATCATGTCCTTGATTGATTTTGAAGATTGTAAAAGGTTAAGGGAAAAGGTCAATATTTTGGGCTAGAAAAAATGGCTCAAATCTTAGGGTCATTGGCGCAGGTCTGCTAAAAAGATTCAAGGGACACTGGAACATAGTCCCGTGAGAGAGACTTTAGGTTTTTTTCATTGTCTTGCCTATAACATGAGAGAAACTTTGAGTTAAAAGGCTTAAAACATCAATGGGACCCAAGGGAAGGATGTTTAAGTGGATGACATGTCTCCTAGGGGTGTTGTTGCTTATGTGGATGGGTTTATTGATGTGTTTTTATCATTCCATTTCCTTAAGGTTACTAAGGAGATTGAATCCCTTATAGTAACCTCTCTCATCACATGTTTACTTAGGTTGGTTAGTATCTTGGGTGGACATGGGAGGAGGGGGTGTTATAGTTCAATGTCAGTGTACTCGGATGCCATCGAGGCTAGAGTCTACCTCCATCCAAACACCATCGTATTGTTTGGGGATATCATCATGCAGTACAATGCTTGGCACTACTACGTCACTGAGAAACATCAAGTGGAAGTTGTTGAGATAGAGTTTCCCCAAACTCAAGATTAAATGCTTTATCTTATTACATTGTCTAGTTGGCTCTACCCAACTCTATATTATATGGGTACAAGTGTAAATTGTAATATTACTTTGTATTTAATTTGTAAGTGCAACTCCAAGTGTCAATATTGGAATGTGAAGAGTTACAATATAATGTAATGATTCATTTTATAAAGAAGTAGAAGAGTCATGAGGGAATTCTAAAAGTCACAAAGGGGAGTTGAAGAGTCACCCCCCTCTCATTATAAATAGACCCTCATAAATCATGTAAAGTTATTTTTGGGGATCCAAGGTTTTGGCTAGGCTTAGGCTTAGAATTAGGAGCATGGGAGTTTTTGAGAGTCTTGGCCACTACGTAGCATAGAGGTCGTACATTTCTTTGGAGGAGAAGGTGATGACTTTATGTTCCACTATTGAGGCTAGTGGTTCGTCAATGGTATATATATATATATATATATATATATATATATATATATATATATATATATATATATAATTGTAACTTTCACTTAATAAAAGCTCAGAGCCAACATGCATTCATGCATATGTTGTAGATATAGTTGGACTATTCTTATTGTGTTTACAATGCAGGTTATTTAACTTACCTTATGCTTATGGACTATTTCTTTTACATTGGTAGGAATCTTGTTGAATGGATGTTGTTCTATAGTTCCATCACTATTAACTTGTGAACTATTTCACATATTATCTTCTGATGTCTTTATGCTCATGTGTTCCCTCCAAGGGAATCACTCATTTTCTTTTAGTGTGTTAGAAACTCCATGCATTGTACTTGAATTTCCGCAAAGTCACACACTTGTTCCAACCAAAGTCACCATACATCACTCTATGTGTTAGTGCAACCAAGGCACATCATTAAAACCCACTACATAGGCAACCAGGCCATATTCAGATGGGATTCCTACACCAAACAATGTTAGGTTTAATTCAGATTTCACATCAAGGAGATCCCTTGAGTTTTGGCAGGTCCAACACCATCGAGAGGACCCCACATATCTTATCCAGCAACATTGGACACATTAAACAAAGTGATGTCAAGTGGAGACCATATGAGTTGTTTTGAGGTGAAGTGTACTAGAGTTGGGCCAATTGAGCCTTCATGACATCAAATTACAATTGAAATCACATGGGAAAGGTGAATATGAGGGTTCCCTAATATAGTGTGACGTGGGTATGGGGGCTCCACTACAATTTGTGACTTCAACCTTCAACCATGATAGCAACAAAACTAATTCATTGCATAGAGTAAATCTGACCTGTCATAATATTATGTAGATGGAACCTATGATGATGGTATGGAAGTGCAACCTAGGCTATATTAACACCACATGGGTACCACACAATTCCCTTTTGATGACATGGCATCTTTTAATAGGCCACACTTCTACCAAGCATAACTTTATATTTACAACTTAGATCACGATCAAACCTATATTTTTGGAGATCTCTTAATGAGCTAAATGTAATGGTTGTATCATAATTAAGTTCCAAAAACTCTCAAAAATGAGGTTTCTATAACCCCATATTGACAACAATCCCTCGATATTGGATCAAATAAAATAGGTAACACCTGGAATATCTTAGGATCGAAAATGGGGGTGGAAGATGGTTATAGAATTGTATAAAAACCTAGGTTCAACAATTGACCTATAGAGACTCACACACATTTGAGAAAGTTTAATATGATCATTTAATTATAGGAATGCTAATATTTTTTTTTGTTTCCTAGAATATATGATTGACATGTGTTTTGACTGTGTGAAAAAATTTCAGATTAGCATATTTATTGAAAACATCTCAAGATTATCAACTAATATGTTTTCACTCGATCATATGACATGTGTGTATGTTGCAGCACATAAGAATACAAAAAATATAGTAGAGAAGAGAGGAATCAGCATAAGTATGGTATAATGCGACATTGAAATGACCCACCCTAATCAAGAAGAGAAAATAGCTGGAAAGAGGTTAGAGAAAACTTCCCTAATTGAATGGATAACCTTAGGAGCTTAAGATTTGAATTAAGGAGCTACAAGAAAAAAAAATGTAGATTCCAGTAAAGGCAAGTAGAATTGATTGTAGTGATTCTACAGAGCTTCTCCAATCTACAAATGATCCTAGTGCTAGTTATCTAGACAAGCATAACTCCATGTAATTCCACCTGAGATCCAAAATATTGGGTAGGAAACCAATAGCGCAGAAGGCAACAAGTCAAAGAAGAAGAACATATAAGAAAGTGAAGACACAGTGAGAAGAGAAGCTCCACTTAGCGCATCAGAAACAGAGGAAGGGAAGAATGATTAGATTTCTTGTTCTACAACAAGAAGATACCACCATAAAATGAGGAGGGAGATGATCTCAATGTTGAAGGAGTTCAAGAAGGAAAAGCCTCCTACGTTTAATGGAAATACAAATAAGAATGAAGAAGAAAAATCCTATTTGTTGGAGTTGAAGAAATACCTCAAATTGCATGACTATTCTAAAAACATGAAGGCTAGGGTATCCATTTTAAACTTGAAGGGAAAAGCTAACATATGGTGGGAAGATTTGAGAAATGTGAAAGGCATTAGAGAGAAGTAACTAACATAGAGAGTATTTGAGAAATATTTCTCGTAGAAGTTATTTTCTAAGATATAATATGATAGACAAATTAGAGAATTTCATGAATATAAACTATGAATTCTCACCTTGAAATCCTACATCAACAGATTCTTGGAGTCGTCGAGGTATGTTCCCTACATTAGGTTTGAGAAGGTGGAGATCTATAGTTACCTCAATAGGTGTTACACTGAATTTTGTCACCTTGACTATCTGCAGTTTATATGGCCCCATCAATAGCCATATTGTCCTCTTTGTCAAGCCCCATACCTCTGCTCTTCATGTAAAAACTTCAAAAAGAGAGAAAGTCACTTGAAAACATGTTTATCTCTGGGTACGCAGGTTCTCTCTACCTTGCCTGCGTCTACGCACTCCAAACACACTGTACCTGCGTACTTGTACGCTCTGTAAGCTAAAGGTTGGGTGCGTACCCCTGTAAAGGTCAAAAGGCGCAAGTTTCATATTTAAAAAGTTACTTGTGGTCTTCTAGAGCCTTCTAGAAGAGTGTTTGACATGTATTGAGCGCCTCCAGATGGTTCATGCACCCCTATGATAGAGGAACTTATCCCATCAAGAGAGGAGCTACCCCATCCAAAAGAGGGAGTATCCCATTGATGTTGGAACTGAATAACTTCCTCTAGAATACTATAAATACAGGCATTGGGCCAGAGGAGGGGAGGTTGAAAGCTGAACATTCTAAAGGGTAAATGCTGCTGGAATTAGGACTTCCATTGTTGACTTGTGAGGAGAGATCACTATCCTTCCTTGTTGCCATATTGGGAGTGGGTGAGCTTGTCAAAGTAGAGGAAATCTCTCGTTGGACCCTGGGAGGAGCTTGCACAACACCAAGGCTCAGGTTGTAATGGTTCCTTTTTTGTTTCCTTAATACAAATAAGTCCATTCTTCTCAATGATTTGTTGTTAATGAATTATTTCATGTACTCCTTGGTCTATGTGATGAATATGCTTTGTTTTATGAAATATTCAGGTGTTATGTAATCGTTTGCTTTGTTAGTGTATGCAGGTCTTAAAGTGAAGGAGGAGCTCATCTGGATCAGCAAGGCTGGACTGCTACGACAAGCGTTGGACCTAAGGTAAGATCGCAAAACACTTGATCTCTCATAGAATAATGTGTGTTTAGAGAAGGATTGCTCTTGTTTGGTTTGTTTGTCACTAGAGAGTCTTAGACTCCTAGGGAGGTTAGGTTTGTCCGCAAAATAACTCTTTCCGCATGACAAATTGGCGACTCCACTGGGGAATCCATTGATGTGATTGATTTTTCCTTTGATTGATACTTTGATTTGAGAAACTCTGTTTTCTTTCTAGTTTTTGACTGATTGACTGTGAATTTGGGTGGAATAGCTTAGGGTTGAGTTAGTTTTTATTTTTCTTGATTTTGAGAGTAGTACGCACCCTCTGAGTTAGAACAATGCGTACTGTACGCACTGTATCTTTGTACACAGAGCGTGGACGCACCTGTCAAACAGGCTGCCTGCATACCCCTGTCAAAAGCTTAGAAAATTTCAATTTTTTCCTTTTTACCCATTAAATTTTGTTTATAGTTTATTTATTGCTGCCCAGATCCACTGGTTACCTGTCAGAAGCTTTCATCTTGGCTAATTTCATTGGCATTCCTACTTTAAGCTTTCATCAATTGGGTGTTTTGAGTACTTTTTTGAGAAATTCTAAATTTGATTTCCTTTGGTCATTACTTGGAGGTTTGCCTCAGTATTTTCACAATTTTGCATCTTTTTGCTCTCGTTTTAATCGCCTTGTGTATGAGTGTTAATCGCCTTTGAGTGTTTTTATTTTTGGATCTTCGGAACTCTCACCCAATTTTCTCGACTTGCACTTGATTGGTTCTTAGATTACAATAGAATCACCTTGTGTTTGAGAATTCTCTTGCATAGATCACATTTGCATAATTAGAATTCTCATTTTCAGAATATGAATGAAAAATGTGCATAGATTACATTTGCATAGTTTACATTTTGAAAAATCAATCGTAGATTTAGATCAGTTTTCTTTGATTTGAATTTACACAAAAAATAAAAAAAGGGTTTTGAAATTGATTTGCATTAGTTTTTCTTGATGAAAATAGTGCATTAGAGAATTTGTTATATTTTCTCTTAGTGATCAATTTTTTTGCATTGTTGGAAGTGAATGGAAACTCTCTCCTTACTTTAGTTAGGATTCATCGAATTGAAAAGATTACATTATCATATTCGATTGCATTCAGTTGAGTCGGGTCATAACACCATTGGTTTCATCTCCATTTACCCATTTGAGTAATAACAGCCTTAATAACATAGCGCTTAATTAAAATTCATCTAGTAATTTTTACATTTCTAGGGCTCTAAAACACCAACATAGATCAGGCTAGTGTCTTGGAGTAGGAGAGTAATTAACTCTCCAAGACAGTAAAACCAAACAAGTAGCTTATCTTGTGGTAGGATAAATCCAACTGTTGCATTTATATTCTGGGAAAGCTCCTCTTAAAGGAGAAGCACGAGCTCGTGTCCGAACCAGTGAGGGGATCAATCCTCCCTCGTTGGGAACGACGCCAGACACGCACGTATTACAAACGGTAAACCTCAGATTATTGTTGAGGAGGCAGGGGATCACTTATCGGTAAACCTTGGATTGACCATTGTCAAGGAGCCGGTAAGGGGATTGAGCTTGTTACTCTGCCCTTGCGTGCTGTCGGAGTGTAGACTGTTCCCCCAGGTATATTGTTGCTGTTGGTAACCTTAGTGGCCATAATCCTAGGATTCTACCCAAGGTGACGGTGGTGGGAAGATCCCACTGTACCTGGAGCAGACGTCGGCTAGACTCACTTGGATTTTCTGGGGGGTTCACTTCACTCGAGACGGTTAAAGTGGAGGAACTTGGTCCAGTCTATTCATTAAGCAGGTTGCCGGAGTAACTGTTCCACCCGCTCTTTCTGTACTGAATCCTACGAGGTTGGATTTCATCACCACTAGTGTCTTCAGTACGGAAAGTTACTGTTTGTGTATGGTTTGACTCCTAGATTTGATAGCGCGTGTTAATTTGTTTGTTTTTACTTTTAGAGACCATAGGTGTGAATTGTGAATTTTAATTGTTAGGTGTGAATTGTGAATTGTTAATTTTAGTTTTTAAATTGTTAATAAAATTCACTGAAAGTTGAATATAATGGCAAATGTTCCGGAATTTACCAACCTAGGAACCCCTCTTAACGAGGATCCTAGTACTTTTCCTTTCTTTGGAAATGTTGGTCCTC
>APFE031458481.1:0-11125 GCA_000404065.3 Pinus taeda | reverse complement strand
TTTATTGCAATATGATGGGATATGCAATTTCTCCCGCTCCGATGACAATTACACAGAATCGATACAACAAACATTGTTTATTTTCCTTTGATCAAGATTCTGAAGCAATTTCCACATTGATGATCTTCGTATCACTCTATGCTATCACCCTGTTCCAATAAGAATTCACTCACTCACAATTTCTATGTTAATGACTTTTCCAAACTCACAAAATGTGACAGTGCCGAGACTGAATAAAATACAGAATTCATATAATTTTCATAAGAACACATAGACTACCATCATTTCAAACAATTTAGCTAAAAATAACAATGTCCAAACTTCACAATTCGTTGTACAATGATGCATTCAATATTTATTAAAATCACAATAAACAACAGAACAACTCTCGCCTTTGGCCCAATTACACAGTAAAAATGACCCCTGTCAATAGATACAGTTCACCCACACTCTGAGCTTACGCTCCACACAAAACCTATTCTAATCTACCTGATCTATTTTTTTCCTTTGAAGCTCATTAATCTATATAAATTGAATTGAACCAATTTGGGTTCAAATCCCTTTAATCACTCAACAAAGTCCTCAAATATCTCAACAAAATCGTAAAATCACTCTTGAATCCCTAAGGATCCTCTCTCACCCAAAATTAATGAAACTAATCTCTAAATTAATATCTAGAAAAATCTCTCATCCCATTACATCCTCAACTGACCAAATTCTCTCATATTAAAATATAATTTAATCACTCAAAAGCCTATTAATATTTACATAAATTTAATATTTTCTCAAAAACATGAGACCCCTTAGTTTTAATAAATACAAAGTATTTTTTCGAGTCTATGCTCCTGCATCACCTCTTTTCATGGATTCGACCCCTGATGGATAGCACAGGTGGTTTGGAGGTCTATATCATGTGTTTTTTCAGTCATTTGTAAAGGTTGGACTCTTGTGACTGCTTTGAGCACTAGTGTACATCCTCTCTATAGTTTAGCAAGGAAATAGACCAGGGTTTGCAGCATTTTGTGGGATTCTTGTGGCAAGATGACTTAGTATTGTTTTTCCTTCTGTAATTCAAGTTATCATATGTTTATGTGTGCCATTATCTCTCTCTCTTATGCTTAACTAAATAAATCAAGTATAAAGGTGAAAATCATTGATGTTGCAGTGCTCTACCTTAGGGTTTCATTGGTTTTACATGTTTTATACTGTTTGAAGAGGGCTCATGACACATTCATGCCCTCTCCAACTCCTCACCAGTCTCAAGACTCACCATTACACCTAATTTGAAGTACTAAAGCATTTTCCCACCTCGCCCCACAAAAACCTCTGCAAGACTGATTTCATTCCTTGGACCCAAAACTGCCTTTCACATTTGATCCAGCAAAACAACCATAAAACTCAATCAAACTCCTCTGAGCATATACCTAGCCTAAAATTAGCCTTTACATCAGTCATCTCAAGCCTCATTTGCTATATTTTCTTGATATTGACAAGGAGAGAGCCCTCTCCCGACCTGGTAGGGCTAGCTACCAGGTTAAGAGTGGTTTGATGTTACCCTAGACCTGCCTTTCTCAACTTGAGGTAGATTTAGGCCATAACACTTGGAAGGTAACTGATCCCTTTGAAACTCGAGAATTCTGGTGAGGTTCCTTTTAATAACAATGTCAGTGTTGAAAAAAAACACCTTTGATTTGTCGAGGCTTACCTATGTACCAGTAGCCAAAGCAAAGTCATTTAGGATTAGTTTGAAAAATATGGCTTCCTTGACCATAGGAATTCCTTGTAGCATTATGTCATCAACAAATTTTTGATGAGTAGAAGTAGCACCATCCGAGGTAAGTTTCAGACCCTGGATTCTTCCTTCAGCATTTTCCATTTTGATCGCTCTGCCTACCCCTTCCATCATGAGAAAAAAAAGGAAGGGGGATAGCAGATCCCCTTGTCTGAGACCCATAGAAGGCATAAAGGTTCTAGAGGGGGAGCCATTAAGCAGAATGGACAAGCTAACCATAGAAACAAGAGCCATAACCCATCTTATCCAGTTGTGGTGAAAACCATAAGCTCTTAGCACTGCCCTGATGTAAGATCAACTTAGCTTATCATAAGCTTTCGCTAGGTGCAGCTGCATGATCACACCATCTTGCTTATTTCTCTTAAGAGAGTGTACTATCTCATGAGCTTGTATGATGTTGTTAAGAATATGTCTTCCTTCCACAAATCTAGTTTGCTCCTCTGAGATGAGAGCAGGAAGAAGAGGCTTGAGTCTGTTAGATATCACTTTGGAAATAATTTTTTACACCACATTACATAAGGCTATGGGTCTGAATCTGTCCAGTGTCATAGCTTTTTCTTACATTGGAATCAAATTTATCAAAGAGGCATTAAGAGCTTTCAAAACAATTTTGGATCTTCTAGAGTCTTCCACAAGATCAAGGATATCTTGTTTCACTATTTTCCAGCAAGCTTTGAAGAAGTCCACATTGAAACCATCAGGGCCAGGAGCTTTCCCATTTTCATCTCATTGATAACTTCACTAACCTCCTCTTCAGACACTGGCCTGTTAAGCTTGTGGTTGTCTTCCTTGGTTACAAGCTTAGGAATGAACTTTGTGAAATTGTTAAAGAACCGAGTTTTGTCGATGAGAGGCTCCTCTGCTATGCTAAGGAAGTGTTGAACTAGGGTAGATTCCATTTCTTTGTGAGAGATGAGCTCTTTCCCTTGAGAATATTTAAGTTTTTAAATTCTGTTATGAGATCTGCGATCCAAGGTTGATCTATGAAAAAACTTTGTGTTTCTTTCTCCTTCTCTAATCCACTGCACCCTCGATTTCTGTCTCCAAAAATCTCCTCTTGCATGCACTGATCTTCCCATTCGTTCTGAAGAGAGTCAGCCTAAATTTTACGTTCCTCAGTAAAACTTTCGGAGATGATGATCTGATTAATCTCCTCGAGTTTCTTCTCAACTTGTCTTTTGGCTTTAAAAATATTACCAAACTCTTTTTTGTTCCAATCTTTAAGCCTATATTTGATGTGTTTAGGTCTCTGCTGCAACATGAACATTTTAGTGACTTGAATGGGCATATCTTCCATCCACCATTTCTCAATATTGCTGGTGAAATCAGGATGAGAGAGCCAGACATTTTCAAACCTAAAAGGTCTATTCCTCAGTGTACCCATAAAAGTAGCTTCAAGCTGGATAGGCCAGTGGTCCGAGCCTCCAAAGGGAAGGATTAAAGTTGACATATCAAGGCCTGTGAGAAGGAGGTCCTCTGAGATTATGAATTTTTCTAATTTAGAGGCAACTTGAGAAGTCCCTCCCCTCTTATTATTCCAAGAAAAAGTGCCATTTACCATTTCGGTGTCCACTAGCCCCAGTTATTCATGAAGTCCTGGAACACAATGGAGTCTCTACCTAGTGTTCTGGTACCGCCTTTTTTCTCTATAAGAGATCTGATCATATTGAAATCCCCTTCCAGAATCCAGGGCATATCCAGATATCTCTCTCTTAGCTCCTCAAGGGAGGTGAGAAGCTTAAGCTTGTCTTCTAGTTTTTTAGGACCATAGACATTAGTGATCATGTATATCTCCTTATCACCCAAAAGTTGAATCACCAGTGATAGATAGTTCCTAAAAGCTTTAGCATCTAGGATTCCAAGTTTTTGAGGATCCCATAGAGTAAGAATCCCACCCGCCGATTTATCCACTTTAACCTCTAGATAGTCATACTTGATTAACCATTTGCTGTGTATCTCTCTGATCTTGTCCATCGAACATTTTGTTTCCTGAATAAAAACAATATTTGATTTTTCTTCTTTTATTATACTACTAAGAGTTCTTTGTTTCCTTTTACTTCCTAGACCCCTAATGTTCCAAGTTGTAAGCTTCATTAAGAAAGGTTTGTAAAGCAGCAACTGGTAAGATCCCTCATCTTACCTGAGTTAATCATGAGTTTTCCACATTCAGTCAGTAGCTCATTCTATTTTTTTCTTCCTCTTTTCCTACCTGGGTTCTTGGAAGAATGCGTCGATGTATCCTCCGTCGTTTTCACTCCCCTATTCTCCTAGCTATCATGGTTTCTTTTGACTCCAGAACACTTCGTTTGTGATCTCTAGAGGAAGAGCTATTGAACCCTGTCAAACTCCTCTTTTGGCAGAGAGTCTACTCCTTTGGTGATTCCCTGTTCCAGAAACATTTCTTAATTTTAATTAGAAATAAATTAATAAAAAATGTTTACTAAATTATTTCCCATGGTGAAATTGATTTTACTATGGAAAAATTAATCCTACATGGTGTATTTTGATCCACCTAGTTAGAAATGGCTAACTGATTATTTTTTAGGCGATAACAAAAAATATTGAATTGAAATTTTTGAAGTAATAAGAATATTGATTCACATCCTCCCATGTCATTATGCAACACATTTCATAGTTCAACATATACATAGGCACTCATCTATTTTTCACTTAAATATTTTTCAAAAATCTCTTTTTATTTTTATTCTTTTATATTGCAAGGAAAATATTTTTTTTGTCTATCAATAAAAGAACATTGAAGAAAGAAAATCAAATTAAGAGGAGAAATCTTGTAGAGGATGACTAATTTTCCAAAAAGAAGACCATACCAAGAAAAATGGATTCAGAAAACATTTTGGTTGCCCCTTTGAACTATGAATAAATCAGACCAACTTTAAGAAATGATGCTAAAGACCTACTTCTCCTTAAAATTAAGAATAAAATGAACATTCTAATTATAATTAGTAAATAAAAGCACCACATGAAAAGACATCCTGTCTTATGATTATTTATAAATGTCTATTTTTATAAATATTAAAATTAATAGTGAAATGTACAATAACAAGGTAAATAAGTGTCGCATGGCAGTGTAGTCCATACCATTCATGATAGGTATGTATGTAGAAGTTATAGAAATATATAGTTGATCATGTGATAGGTTTAGGTAGGTAATTGAATCCTTCAATTATTTCCCTTAACCTCATTACTACACATTGAAAAATGATGTTTCTTTCTTTAGCATGCAATTTCTTCAAGAATAGTGGCAGAAAACCCTTGGACCTAAAACCTATAGCTAACCTATCTATACCAATAATACTCATAAAGTTTGAATCTTTCTAGGTTAAAATATACCAAGAAGAAAAGTTATAAATAAAGGTGATCAGATAAGTAAAAATTAATAAGTAAAGGCAATACGATCAATAGGTTGTACAAATGAGTATGGTTGTACTTCATGTAACTGTTTAAGAATTATATTTTCGATTTATGTGATGACCAAGAAAAGGGTAGAGAATGGTTGGTTAGGTATAAGATGTCAAAAGAATCACCACATAGTTATGATTATAATTAGAAAACATTTGAATCACACAGAATAACTTTTTTTTTTGTAAATTGAGGTTCTTTTCATTAATCGAAAGGAGAGTACATAGTTATCACAATTCAAATAGTCTCACCCCAACTGGGTTTATTGACCAATGATATCCCCAAACAAAAAAACAGAAGCAAAACTATATTATAAGTCCAAAGCCTAACATGCCAAAAGCACAAAAAGAAAAACAGAACCAGAAGAACACATGTGACCATGGTCAATCATTAGAAGTAACTGATGTTGGATTGTCCGGCCCAGTCCCTGGAGGGGGAGTGGGGCAATATGAGCACTAAACATGTTTCTCAAAGTGAGTCATTGACATTTCCAACTTCTTGACCTTTTTTGCTAGCAAATTTTTTCCTTGCCAAACCACCACAATCCTTTCTCTAGCAAGGAATTGAAAGTAATGAAGCTAATTTAGTGTGGAAATGATGGCCTCATGCTCTTCCTTTCTAGTCCTATAGTTAACTTCCAGGTGATCTAGAATACTTTGGCATAGGTCACAAAAGGCATCAGAGCAAATATGTCGGCTATAAACTCCTACGCACCCTTGTCAACATCTCCGACCCCGCACACCTTCTCCACCCCCACGAGCCAGACTACCTTTCTTACTATCGTCAGCTACATGTCCGCCCCGCATAGATATCTCACCACCTCTACCACCACTAGCTCCTAATGACACTCTGATCACACCTCCAATAACACAACCACCTTGCATGGGTCGTTTGACAGCCTAAACCCCTAACACCACCTTCTGGTCATTTTTGGAACCACCCTGAATTGTCGAGGCTCCCCTCCACTTGGGATGGGAGTGAGAATTATGTGGCACAGGTTGAATGGTGAGTTCCCAAGAAGACACCCCCAAGACAGGACCGACAACATTCAGCAAAACCTCTCGACAAATTGTGGACCAGAGTGAGCCAGAGGCCAACCCCAAATTATCTAGCAAAAGCCTTCACCTCATAACTTACAGCCAACACACACTAGCGAGGAGGGAGGAAAGAAAACACATAATTAAGTTTCGCGCCAACCAAACAAATGACTCTTCTTATCCTTTGATAGGAGAAGCACCTGGGGAAAAGGTGTAGACAGAAGGACTTGACACTATAGCATAGACATGCGAGAGATGAACCCGAGCCAATTGAAAGATGAAGAAAACTCCACTAGACCTCCCTACAACCTCTGAGACCAATTACTACTCACCTAGAGGTGCGTTTCAGAATTCCAAGGTAAGACCACCGAGAGAGGAAGAACCAAAAGGTTTCTAGAGAACAAGAGGCTTAGACACCATCCCAAACAATGAAAACACTCAGGGAAAAACTATCGAGAAACACAAGTATGGACACTAAGATCAGGTGTCTTACCATGAAAATTACCCTCAAACCACTGACAGAAACAAGGAGCTAGACACTAGCATAAGAACTTGATTCTTTTTCTATCTGTTCACGGTGGTCGAAGCAACGACGATGTTTTCTCCACTACTGCCCGACTACCCGAGGGTCGAAGCCACCAAACAAACTAACATTGCTCTAACCAGAATCTGTCAGCCTCCATACTGCCAACACAATATAACATTCCATAACCCCAATGATCACCGTTAACCAACTCACCTTACCAGCGCACATTCTCGCAGAGGATGAGTCTCATACGCCACATCGTTACTCTCACCTTACACCTTACATAATGGGAGGACGTGAAATTTGTCCTCCCTCCCATTTGTCGTATGTTTACATTTATTACACACGCATCGAGCAGGTCTCCAAGTTCGTACCCTCATCGGGGACACACAAATTAACTTTTTAAATATAAAAAATTTACTAAATTTTATCATTGTTTAATATATGAATTATTTTTTTGTAAAAATATTCAAAATTTTAATAATTTTACATAATTTAGATCTAGAAAAATTTAGTGATATATTAAAATTAAATTATTAGTTACTATATAAAATTTTTTGATTATTTTTTAAATTTAAAATAAAAACCATGTATACTTTTTTTATTTAATTAAAAATAAATCATCTATACAAAGCTAACTCTTAAAAAAATTTCAAACTTTTTATTTTAATCAATGCATAAACCATTTTAATTTTAAAACATGTATAAAAATTTTAATTTTTATTTTTTAATAAAAATTAAATCATCTATACAAATAACTTCTTAAAGAATTTTCCAATCCTTTTTTTATCAATGCAAAAAACAATTTTTAAATTTAAAACAACAAAAAACATAAAAATTAAAAATTAAAAAAAAAAAAAAATTATTTAAAAATGATTTTACTTTATTTCACAATGTATATAGTTGAGAAAATTATTTTTTTTTTCTTTTCTATATAAAAAATGAAATTTATTTTAATAACCCTTGGATAATTAGTAAATATTTTCTTTTTAAACGATGATATTTATTTAGTACCTATTACCTAAAAACAGTCAGGCATGTTGGCTTGCAAATTTGATACGTTGTTGCTAAGTCCAAATTAAAAAAAAAAAAAAAAAAAACTCATTATAACATACAGAACAAAGTGCATTACTAAGCCGTTAATACAACACCATAAGTGGACACTATTTATTTGAATAATTTATTTTAGGCCACTGGTTCAAATAGGATCCGGGTGAAATTGTTTTCATGCTTATAAAATTATTGTATTGACCTTGCATTGTCAGAAATAGTTAACAACAATAACACGGACTATATAATTCAAGAATATTAGAAGTATCCAAGAACACGGATTATATAATTCAAGAATATTAGAAGTATCTAAGAACATGGATTATATATTGGATTATAAGAGATTTGGTATTGTTCACCAAATATATATATAAAATATAAATAATGGTAGGTATATTTATTTTCATCTTATTCCTATTCATTTTTTACGTAAATAATTGTCTAAAATATGGTAGACAGTAACTAATGGTAAATAGGTTATTTACTGCAGTATGAGCTATTTTCAAGTATTTTAATTTTTGATTGTTTTGCTATGAAGCTTAACGTTGAAAAATCATTGCACAAATATTTGAAAATCATGGCATAAATATTCCAACTACATCCATTAATTATGACAAAAAAATGAGGCAGTGATCCACATGGCACAAAGACTAATAAGACCTTTAAAGTTATGGCACAATCAAATGTTTGAAAAATAGTTTTTTCAATAATATTGAAAAATGAATATTTGTTTTTCAAAGTTAAACATTATAACTTTCATTGGTTAATGCTAAGCTAATAGTGGTGAATAGGAAAATCAATTACTAGAGTCATGCCTTGGCAAAGACTAATAACATGAATGAGAAGATACTTCCTAAAATTGTTTCCAACGCCAACCATAAGCATTAATGAAAATAAAAAGAAATTAAAATATTTACAAAAGATAATCAAACCCTAATTTAAAAAATAAAAATATTATTTAATTTATTTAATTATTATATCCAATTAATTTTATACAATACTCATTAATCTCAATATAAATTTATTAATCTTAATAATAAAATTATTTTATTGACTAAATATAAATATTTTATTAAGTTGCTATATATATATATATATATATATATATATATAGTATATATATTATATATATATATCATAGTTTTCTTTTATAGAAATAGTTCAAAATCCAAAGTGTTCTAAGACTAATAATTTGTGTGGATGGACAAATATTATTAATTTTAATAATAAATTTATTTATTTGATGAATATAATATTTTATACTACTTTTTATATATATATATATAATTATATTATAGAAAAATAATGATTTATAGTTCAAAGTCCAAAAGTGTCGTAAAGACCAATAATCTGTCTAGAATAATAAAATATTTATTTTAATAATAAATTTTTATTTGATGAATTATAAATATTTTAACCTATATATATATATATATATAATATATATATATATATTATATATATATATATATATAATATAAACCATGGACTCAAAGTCTCATTATCCCTATTTTTAAAAGTGGGGATACAAATAACCCCTCTAATTGACAATTATGATTAGCCCTCTCCTAGCCAAGTTATATGGTATTATTTTGGAAAGGAAGTTGAGCATATGGCTTGAAAGTGAAGGCAAGCAGGCTAAAGGCCAAGCGGGTTTTAGAAAGAAACACTCAACAACAGACCAGCTTGTTATGCTTAGGATCATTGTGGAGGAATGCCGCAATGATAAATCCAATCTCTTTTGTTGCTTTGTGGACTTTAGAAAGGTTTTCGATACGATTTCTAGAAACAACCTTTGGAATAGATTAGAAGAGCTAAAGGTTCCTTTTGAGTTGAGATCTACCGCTATAAGGTTATACGAGAATGTAATTGCCAAGATAAAGAGAAATGAGGGGTGGTCGAAAGATATTAAGTGTAATAACGGAGTTAAACAAGGTTTCCCCCTCTCCCCTACCCTATTTGGTATTTACATCGACAAGCTAGAAGGTTGTTTAGAGGAAGCAGGATGTGCTGGCATGATCCTAGCTGGGATAGTCATCATCCTTCTTATCCATGCTAACGATATTATTCTTCTCTCAAGGTGCCCATCTGATCTTGATAAGCAACTTATACTTCTTAAGGATTTCTGCTCTACCATGGGTGTGATTGTTAACACTAACAAAACAAAAGTTATGATTATCAAATCCAAGAAGGACACTTACACTAATTTTATTTATGACAATAGTAACTTGGAGGAAGTGTCTTCCTATAAGTACCTACGAAATTATATTCATCACAACCTCAACTGGAGTTATAGCATTGAGAAAATGATTAATGGGGGATGGAAAGCTTATTTTGGTCTTGAAAAAAATTGTAAAATGACAAACCTCGTAATGTGGGATAGAAAGAAGTTCCTCTTTGAAACTTTAGTCACTCTGGTTATCTTATATGGATGTGAGGTTTGGGGTTGTAGCATCTCTAGAGAATCTTGGAGAAAGATTGAGCAAATCTAGAAGCGTTTTATAACGTATAACCTCAAAATTAAAAGCAACACAACCTATCATATTCTCCTTATAGAAGTGGGTCTTTCCCCTATCGAGAGACTAGCTATGACTAGGCTTCTGTTGTACAATCAATAACATAGGAGACCGTAGACTTCCTAAGCTAGCTTTAAATTCCAGCCAAAACCACTTAAGGCTCAAACGAGGTTGGTATAAAGACACCAGGGCCTGGTTAAACCATTAGGAGATTGACGAGAATGTTGCATTGCAAAACATTAATAACATTAAAAATATTGTTACTTCTAAGTTCAAAGAAAAAATGTGGTGTGAGAAAGATTTAGCAGCGAAAAGAAAATTAAGATATTATAAGGAGGTCATCAACCCCACCCTAGAAGATCAAAAGTGTCTCTTTGTTTTAACTAGCTCAAAGAAGAAAATTAGTGTAGCCAAGATTAGAACGAACTCTCATGAGCTCAATAGTGAAATGGGTCATTGGGTAGTTCCTAAAACACCATGGATGGAAAGGTTCTGCCATCTCTATGAGAATACGAACATCGAGGATGAAAATCACTTCCTCTTAGAGTGCCCTGTGTACAACCACATTAGATATTAGTTTCAAAGTATTTTTTGCAATACTGACCTTCCTAGCCTTTTACGTTGTCAAAATCACAGTGAGCTAAGGAGGCTTCTCTCCAAGCTTTTTGAGCATAGGAATAAAATCTTAAATCAAACTAAATAATTCGTTTCTTTAGGTTCGATAGACCAAAGTTTGGTCTTAGTGGACGTAAACCACCACCACCACCACCACCACCACCATCAT
>APFE031458478.1:108817-119412 GCA_000404065.3 Pinus taeda | reverse complement strand
GGGAAACAAAATACAGTAGTTGATTTCTTGTCTAGGATTCAGAATACTAAAGAAGATTCTCCTGTAGAAGATAAGTTTCTTGATGAATATTTATTTGTAGTAACTACTAAGACTCCTTGGTATGCAGATATTGCTAACTATTTGGTTACAGGGAAACTACCTCAACACCTATTTCCTAGTGAAAGAAGAAAGATCATTCAGGAGAGTTCAAAATATTCATGTATTTCTAACGAATTGTTTAAAACAGGGCCAGATCTTGTGATCAGAAGATGTGTTAGGAAAGATGAAATGCATGACATCCTCAAGGCATGTCATGATGAACCATGCGGCGGACACTTTGCTGACAAAATGACAGCCTATAAAATCCTCTCTTTGGGATATTTTTGGCCTTCCCTCTTTAAAGATGCAAAACAATATCTCAAAGGGTGCGATAGCTGCCAAAGAGTAGGGAAACCTACCCTTTCAAAAGAAATGCCATTGCAACCACAGGTACTCATCGAACCCTTTGAAAAATGGGCTTTAGATTTCATTGGACCTATTAATCCGCCATCTAAGTAAAAGAAGTATATATTGGTATGTACTGATTATGTCACTAAATGGGTAGAAGCCAAAGCGTTAGTTTCTGCTACTGAAAAATCAGTTGTTAATTTTCTTTATGAGGATATTTTTACTCGCTTTGGTGTTCCAAGAGAAAGTGTGACAGATCAGGGGAGTCAATTCACATCCAACTTGGTGGAGAATCTAATGGAAGAATACAAAATCAATCACAGAAGATCTACTCCTTACCATCTACAAGAAAATGGTCAAGTGGAGTCTACAAACAAAGTTCTCAAAAGTATCATCACCAAAATTGTTCATCTACATAGAAGAGATTGGGCAAAAAGGCTTCCTGAAGCCTTGTGGGCCTACAGAACTACATGGAGAAATACAACAGGACATTCTCCCTATGAACTTGTTTATGGGAAAGAAGTCTTGTTCCCCATTAAGTTCCAAGTAAAAACCTTCAAGATGGCAGTTCAGTTGGGGATGGATCTATTAGACGCCCAAAAGCATAGAATGGACCAGTTGAATGAGATAGATGAGATCAAACAAGAGGCGATCCTAAGAACTGACCTAGTTCAATATCAAACTGCTAAGTGGCATGACAAATACATCAAAGAGAAAAAGTTTCAAGAAGGAGACTGGGCATTGCTATTTGATTCCAAGTTTAAAGACTTCAAAGGAAAATTTCAGACTCATTGGCTTGGGCCATATAAGACTGACAAAGTCTTTAGCAATGGAGCGGTAAGAATCAAAACCATTGATGAACATCAAACTCCTCTTATTGTGAATGGCCACCAATTAAAGATCTATCATAAGCCACTCTCAAAAGAGGAATTTTTCAAAATCTTTCAAGATAGTTCTGTAATAAGGCTAGTGAAGAAGAATCCTTCTTCTCCACCAGCCTAGCTTTTTTTCTTTTCTATTCTTAAAAAAAAAAAAATTAAAAAAAAAAAAAAAAAATTAGTATAAAGCCTGAAAAACCAATCACTGATTGGTATTATACAGAAAATACGGGTGAAACAGGAACTCCTGATGCCCTATATTTCCAAAAAAAAAAAAAGGTTCTCTCTTTTTCTCTCATTTTCATTCCACTCCGCTTCACTTCATTCCGCTCCACTTCATTTTCATTCTACTCCACTTCATTTCATTCCACTTCATTTTCATTCATTCATCTCATTCCACCAATAAAATTTTTTATGACCATTTTCATTCATTAGTCACAATTTATCTATCTCATTCAGTTATAAGATTGTTGAGTCAGTTTCCGTAGCTAGAGTCAGTTTCCGCAGCTGCTAACTGATTCCGTAGGTAGTTGTGTTTCCGCAGCTAGCACCTTGTCATTTAACATTGGCAGTTAGATGATAGGCAAAAATAATAAAAATAAAATGTAGGTATGATCGAGGACATATTATGAAGACATGCGGCACCTAAAGGCATCAACAAGGTAGTTGATCAAAGGTTAGGGAGAACAAGTGGCAAACATTCCAAGGTATGAGTAAAAATTTATTTCAAATGGCATTTAAAACACATTTTTGCATAGTTATTAAATCACAAGCTCCACTATATGCAATGATTAGCGTGATAGCCTACGTAACTATTTCATTCCACGACATTCCTCCACGAACCATACATTTATTTTTCCAATGGCCTCATGATTAATTCTCGGATTTAACTCAAGTTTGGATGCATTTTCACACTCCACCTGTAATTATGGGACATGGTTGATTTGATTATGGATCTCCTCCACCGCATAGATTCCACAGCCATTTCATGAATGTATTTATGTCTACTCCGCAACCGTCCATTTTAAAAAATTTTCCGTCATTCCCTTACTGTTTTATTGAAGCCACGGCTACATGACCACCTCGTTCACATAATTCTTCGCCCCATTCTCAGAATTCACTTCCGTTGCTTGTCCTCTGTTTTCTGCTTACAGTCATTCATTTTCTCCATAAACCATGTCCACTTCCACTAATTTAGCCATTTCACCTCCACTAAACCCTTCTCATGCAGACGAATTGTTAGAACAAAAGGAAAGAATGGGTCGGTTGTTGAGGGCAGAACCAGAGGGGCCCAAATTTATGGAAGGATACCCACAAGTAAAGTTTAAAGGCTACAATGAGGAGATCACAAAAGCTTTCACAAGGTCTTTCAACGGCCTAGAGGTGGAAATTGGGAACCTCAAGTTTACAGTGACCGAGGCATCCATAGCAGTGGCTACAGAACTCCCTCAAGAAGGTGAACGCTAGTTCAAGAACAAGAGCATTGACGAGAAAGCTTGGAGAGTGATCCTACATAACCCAGGTATGGATGTGACTATATTCAAAAGAGGAATTCCTATTCATGCCTTAGAAGAGAAATGGGCCAGTTTACTGTTGGTTATTCTAAAGTTCATTACATGTGAGGGCCATTTTGGAGCAATGTATATGTATCATACTCAGCCGTTGATCAACTTTTTAGAGAATCAAACCATAAATCTCCCTTACTTTTTATTGTTGAGCTTGAAAAAGATGTGCACGATAGTCCAAAAGAATATAGAGGACATAGAACCCCATTTATATCATCACGGGCTGGTGAAGATTTTAATTGAAGACCAATTGAAGAAAAAAAGGGATGCTTGGGAATGATTTTTAGTGAGAAATTATTTTCAAGATCCACCTGAAGTGCCCGAGAGCAATACAGTAAGGAAAAGCAGGAAAAGGGAAACTAGTATAAGAATTCAAAACCCTCCTATTAGCAAAATCAAAGAAGTTGACCAAGAAGAGAAGCTGGAAATAACTAAGGGTAAAAAGCAAAAGAAATTGAAAGGGAAAAGAAACATAGAGGATGTTTACCAATCACCAGAACCTTCCTTAGAAGAGGACTACCGGCCACTGTCTGAAAGGCTAACTCACCTCCAAGGACAATCAACTACAGCCAGGAAGAAAGAAAAAGAAAAACAAAGTATTGAGGAAGAGGGCACTAGCCCACAACATTTAAGAAGAAGCACCAGGCTTAAAGGAAAATGGAGAAAAACACAAACAAAAGGACCCTATTTTATTGACTTGGGAGGGACACCGGAACAATCTCCAGCTGGCGGTAGCCTACCTCATTCTCAGCCCGACATTGAAACTAGTCCTCTAGATGTTGATATAAGTCCTTCTTGGCCAGACTTTGAAACCAATCCTCCTCAACAGGAATTTGGGGTCAGCCCAAGGAAAACTTCTCCCGAGATAGACTCGAATCAGCAGGAGATGTATGATTATATTGAATCCTTGGAAAAGAATGCCACAAAACCAAGCTCTTCATTCATGCCTCATCCAGCACAAGACGCTCAAATCCAGTCATTGAAACAGGAAATTTTTGAGTTAGAGGTCCTAAATAGACATATTAAACATGAAAATGAATCATTAAAGGAGTAGAACAGACTGGATAAGATCATTCATGATAATACCATGCTACATCTCGGGCTCTGGCAGAAAAAGAACAAGAAATTAAAGAAAAAGTGCAACAATATAAGTAGAGCACTGATCAATCTCAAATTTAGATGCTTGATGAAGAAGCCCAGAATGTTAGAAGCACCAAGAAAGAGAAGAAGAGTGCTAGATGTACTGGAAAAAGCTTCAGATCATATCATTTGAAGGGGGGCTACTCAAATTTTTGGTTGCATGAGGACATGCAACACCTTCATAGTGGGGGTATGTTGAGCCCCAAACTTGCATCTTTCCTACACATATTTCTAGCTTCTTTCCATTCACCTCAACCTCCTAAGCCATAAATATCATTTCATATTAGTTATAAAAGAGCATTTAAAGTGTTTTCTTGGCTATGTCTTTCTATTGTTGTTTGAACTAGATTTTTCCTTATGAGCTGCGCAATCTTGTCACTTTCCGTAGCTGGTTCAACTTTCCGCAGTTTTTTTTGTTAAAGTCCACATTGCAGGTGTCATCAAGCAAATCGAGCCACATGGGCAAGTTGGAGATGATGTGGACATTGTTCGGGTCCCATTAGTCCAACTAGATTTGTCAAAGGAGGCCGTAGTCAACGGGGGTCAAGTGGTGGTCAAACAGGAGAAGTCCTACAGCAACAAGACTCTGTTTCATGCACGTGAAGACTTCCATGATGGTTTCCAGATTTTTGGAGGCATGCTGACACCTGTAGGCTGACCACGATGTGCATCCAATAGCCGTTTTTAATAAGATTGCCTAATCTCGGTGACCATGCTGCTAAATATGTGGAGGTTGTTCTTCATGTGTCCTCTGTTCACGTACTTTTCCAGAAACACAGTTATGAAACCTTTGTTATAAATAATGCGTCCCGATACACATAATAGTTCGCTTTTGATATGTAATTTTCATTGTGAAGAACCATTGTGCGGTGACACTAGCTTATTGTTGTAACTCTGTTTTGTGATATATAGATATGAAGACTCTGTTTTCCATGTCTGCGTGAACATGATTTTGAGTTAATAACATGTTGGCCAAGGCTGCAGAGGGCCCCTGCACACGGAGGTTTCCTTTCCTTCATTGTTGTATAGTCTTTATGCATCATTTCTTTATTCTCATTGCATATGTTTTATGATTATTCATGTGGGTATATATTTCTAACATGTCACTTTTGCTCATGATTTTATAATTTTTGTTTAACACAGAGTGTGTGCAGGTTTCAAGATAGAGTAGGCAGCCCAATCATTTGCATATAAATTTTATAATGACTAGTGATATGGAATTGATCCTTTGCTGATTTTATTTTCCTAGTTTCTTTTAATTTCAGTTCTATTTTGTTGAGTTTAGTTTTGTTCAATTTGCTTTGATTAGTTAAAAATCAACTTGCTCATTTCATTGAAAATTACCTCCGAAAGCCATAGCGAGACTACTGGCAAGGGATTGAAATATGAATGTTGTGAATTGATTTTAGTTTACTTTCTTGCAATTAGATAATTAGATTTCTCATTTCATTGGCAGTTATCTCCGAAAGCCATAGCGAGACTACTGGCAAGGGATTGAAAGATGAATGTTGTAATTTGATTTTAGTTTACTTTTTTGCAATTAGATAATTGGATTGCTCATTCCATTGACAGGTACCACCGAAAGCCATAGCAAGACTACTGGCGAGGGATTGAAATATGGATGATGTAATTTGATTCTAGTTTACTTTCTTCACAATCTTTGATTTCCTTGAGTGCAGTAGCTTAAATTAATTTTCTAAATTTAGACAGTAGCAGAGATGATAGTTTCATAATCAGTAGTTCATGAATTACTTGTTTTAATTAGCAGCATCCTTTCAATTTTTTATTCAAGTGTTATTTTTCATTAAGTTTTGGGAATATTTACAAAGGACATAACTGCCTTAAAACTTATAACCATACTTGCCTTCTAGAAACTTATGAATTGGAATTTCATAAACCAAGATAAAACCCCCCAAAACAAAATAAAAATCAAAAACGACAAAAGTAAGAAATAGGTTATCTTGCACATATAGTGCACCACACTTCGTCAGCTTACGAATCACGGATTGGCAAATTAATGTAGCAATTTGGGACACACTAAATTGACCAAACAAGCTCTACACTTGAAAATCAAATTGCAAAATTTTACTATTCTAAATGTATTATATAATAGAAATCAATGCATGTTTTTATGTTTATGTATTTCTTCATGCATTTCAGTATTTCTTTCAACTGACCAAAAGAATCAAATAAGATGGAAAGGGAAAAGCTTGAACAATCGATAATGATGGAAGTGAAGGTCACAATATTGATAAATGCTTAACAAAACTTTCAGGATATAGAAAATTTTTAGGATCATTACACTACCAAAACTAATTTTACTGTGAACATCACCAAAAAGCTAACACTAAATAGCCCCATCCATCTCCATGTTTCACCTTCATATATGCACAACATAATAGAAATAAGTTTCATACTATTTAGTTGGGAAATAGTATAGGAAATAGATTAAATTTTTCATTGAATAAATGGATGCAGTTCCATTCGCATAACCATCACTTGGACTTGAACCTAATATCTAGATCATATACTATATTTCCTCCACATATCCTTCGTCTATGACTAACCTCTCTAGTTGGTCACATGTAGATACAAACTGCCCATCACCAATTGTAGTTGCACCAACATTAGCACCATCAACATCAACAACCGAAGATGCTCCTTTAAAATCACTATGCATATTTGAATTCACCAAATAAATATCAAAAATAGTATTTTATAATATCGATAGATACAATTTTATTGATATGTTTGAAACTAGTGATCCTTACAAAATGCATGAGAGTAAATTCTGTTAAGTGCTTCAGTGATAACGTAATTGTGTATCGATTTTCTTAATAAATATTGATATCATTATTAAGTATTAATTAATTCTTCAATGCTAAGTGTGTATTCCAAGTTTCGACATCTTGGTAAACATTATCATTTGGACACTATTTTTTCATATAGCGCAGTTGACCTTTCTCACATGTTGTAGTACTAATGCACTAGAAGAAAAAAGAACATGGTGAGGGTCGACAAATGTCACCATAAGCTCATTGGTGACTATCAAAAGAGTCTTTGCCACCAAAAAATGGTCACCAAAAGTAGCATTGCCAAAAGTATAGGTGTTGTGGTGAGATTCAAGGTTGGTCACCAATAATGATTTATAATGATGGATAATGATCATCACCATTTCATATGAACAATGGTGACGGACCTTTGCCTCCATCACCAAAATCTGAATGTCACCAAAAGTGCTATCGCCAAAATTATAGGTGTTGTGGTGACATTCAAGTTTTGTCATGAATAATGATTATAATGATGGATAGTGACCATCACCATTTCATATGAACAATGGTTTATTGTGATGGACCTTTCATGGCCATCACTATTGATCCATATATATGGACGTTAATTGACCATCACCATTTCATATTTTGGTGAGTGTCAAAAAATGTCACCATAAGCTCATTGGTGGCAGTTAAAAGATCCTTTGTCACAAAAAATCAAACGTCACCAAAGGCCGCATTGCGATAAGTATAGGTGTTTGGGTGACATTCAAGGCCTCTCACAAATAATGATTATAATAACAAATAGTCACTATCGGCATTTTATTTTTCGATGATGGCAAAAAACTGTCACCATAAGCTCATTAGTGATGGTCAAAAGAACCTTTGTCAGAAAAAATTGTTTATTTCCATTCCATATGAATATCAGGGCACGATGGATTTGAACCACCAACCTCCTTCTTCTAAAGCAAGTTCTCTTCCATTGAGCTAGTGTTGGCATTATAGTTGTTGAATTGTGCTACTATTAAGATATTTTGGTCTCACTTATTAATAGCGTATCTATCATTTGATGTAAAGGTCATATGGAGACCTATGATGTAATAATTTTAATATTTAGTCATGTATGTACTTTTGAGGTCATGTCAAATATGCAATCCCACTTCGTTGGGTGGTAGTGTCAAAAATGTAATCCCACTTGGTTGGGTGGTTGAGTCAAATATGTATGCCCACATGGTTCGGTGATTGATGTAAGTATGAGTCCTTAGTGATAGGAAGTCCATACTCAGTTGAGTTATACAATCATCTTCTTCATTTGAAAATATTTCTGAAGATTTAGCATATGCTCAGGGGGGGCATGGACAATGTTAGTGTCAGTATATGCATACTTCCATTAGGGATCAAATCTACTCTTTGAATTTTCATTTCAGGTGTCTCATACTGAATTTTTTATCATTCCACTAGGTCATTCCCAAATGGTCCACTGATGGTTGTCTTCTTCTTATAAAATCAAATTTTCCCTCATGAGGTATATTTGCTTCATTCCACTAGGTCATGCCAAAATGGTCCATTGATGGTTGTCTTCTTCTTAGAAAATCAAATTTTCCCTCATGAGGTACATTTTCTGACCCATCTCCGTGATGAATTTAGTTATGGTTTCAGTTATGTTATTTTTAGAGGCAAGGTGACAAAGGCAAGTCAGTAATGCAAGAGGAAGAAACCCTAGCCTCCTTGACTACACAACAAAGGCTTGAAAAGGAGATTGAGGAGGATAGAGAAACTTGGGTTGATAGGGTCAATTTTCATTTCGAGAAGATGCTACAGAGGGCCAAGAGGAACAATCAAATCATTAGGCACATGGCTCTTAATTACAGGACCCAGAACAAGATTTCTAACATAATAGTCAAGCAAATGAAGACAAGGCTAAAACAAGCACTCAAAGGGAAAAAGAAGGGTGATAGGCTTACATTTCTTTCTAAATATTCGTTGGCTAACCCAGACATTTGATGGTGGTGTTCTCCAAAAAGTTTGAGTAAGTTTTGATAATTTTTGCCTATTTGAAGAATTTAGCAATTTTTGACTCAGAAAGATTGACACAATGGCGTTGCGCTTTTCCTAGGGGCATCCAATAAGGAAATTGTTAGAATTTATGGATTCCCAGTGTTGATTACATCCACCCTGTGCATTCTCTAAGATTTTGGGGCAAAATTGGTCAGCCAAAAGGTAAAAAGCACCCAAAAAATGACCTTTATGCCCTCTTTTTGACCATGGCGCTATGCATAGAAGCAGTCTTGGGAGAATCCGTTTCTGAGGGGCCAAATCATCTCCAAATACAAAACTAATGGAACATTTGGAAAGAAGACAAGACAAGATTTCCAATGAGCTATAATGAGCTCAATTTCGACAACAGGAAGACCCCCAAAATGATCCTGCAATAAGAGTGTCCCATAGAGCTTGGGCACTGCACATAAGACAATTTTATGCTAAATTTTCACTTTACTATGCCATGACAGTAATTTTTCGATTTTCTCTCATTGTTGATGTTTTTACTGATGTAAGTCATGACTAGGCATGTAAATAGGATGGATATTAGTTATTGGGGGGTACATTCATTAGATCAAAAGTTATCTTCAGTACAAATGAATCAGTTCCCTCCCTTTTAGAGGTAAGTTGTTAGGGTTGCCTAGATTCCAGTTTCTTGTACAGTTTTTGATGGATTAGTTCCTCTTCTTAGGGATTCGACCCCTAAGGATTGGAGGAGGTTGAATTGATGTCTATATCTTCTTTTTCTTTCTCATTGTAATGGGTTGGATTCAGTGGGATGGTTAGGCTTTGATAGACATCATTTTGTGCCAGTTACAACAGGAGATTAATGAAAATTTGCAGTTATTTCATTGGGATCCATGTGGTATGATGCTCAGTTTAGTTTTTATAATTTTTTCACGTGTTAAAATGTATTATTGACTCCATTTCATCATTTCATACTCTTTATGTCAATGTATACAAGTCTGAAAGGTAGAATCCATAACTTTTATGCTCTGTTTTGGGTAGACATTTAACCGTCTGTGTTTTCTTTAGTTTAGGAAGAATCCATGAGGTTTACATGATCTTCCTAGCTCATCACCTATCTTTTCACCTAATCCATCAAACCCTAAGGTTCTAATCATTGTGCCTACCTTGCCCCATCGAACACCCTGCAGTTTTTACCTAATTTCCTTGCCCTAAATGTTTGGCTCCTGTTGATCCAGCAAAACCCTTCAAAATCAAAATCAAACCTAATACTACTATACCAAGCCTAATATCAGTTTCTAGATCCAGTGAATTTGGCTGAGATCCTTAGGAACAGAGCCATCTCCTGGCCTAGTAGGGCTAGCTACTTGGCTAAGCATGGCTTGTCGTTACCCTGGCATTGTTCCCAGGAATAGTGTCCACTTAGAGCTGCTATTCCCACTAAGACTGGTAGCTATCTTAGAAACAAACAAGTTAAAACTACTTTCATTTTCCTTTATGAAAAATATACAAGAGGGGAACAGAGGACACCAACCTTTGTCTTGCACTTGGTTCCTTGTTCGATTCTTCTCTTTCTTGATAGATCTTTGCCGCTCCTTTGTCTACACAACTTTAGAGAGAACCTGTGGAATCAAAGCAGCATAATACTATCGAAGAACAGATATCTATATTCATAAAAAACATAGGACTAGATATGTATTAACCACACAAATTCATATACAATCAAACATACACGAATGTGGAGGAAAACTTGAATAGCTTTATTAATATCAAGAATAGCAAGAGGA
>APFE031458478.1:71905-107660 GCA_000404065.3 Pinus taeda | reverse complement strand
GGAGTACAAGTCGATCCATGTGAAAAATGTTCTGGAGTCGAACATGGAAATACATCGCCTGATTACTAGCCAATGATGTAAGTTGTTAATAGGTGCAAGAGGAGTCACCAATAATGTCAATGATCCTTAAGGTACTAAAGTACAATTCGCGTGGTGTGAAAAAGGGACTTGGCATCAAACACCACGCAAAATCTTCCGGTCGAAGGCCATTGATGTAAACCTGTCGCCGAGAGTGAGAAGCTTGCCATTGAGGCATGCAAGCTTCAAAGTACTGAAGGGGTTGTTCCTAAGCCAACTTCTTGGATAATGAGCTGATGTCGACAAGAAGTGACTTGTCATAGTAGGGCCTTAACGAATCCCACATCTACAACACAGAATGGAGCAAATGATTTTGGAGGTGAAAACGATCTGATGATACAGGGTTCAGGGTGGCGGTCATGAAAGAATGGAGCGTGAATGTATTGTAGCAGATGAGGCACAGGTGAATTCTCAGAGCGACTTCCCTTGAACATATCGTTAACCCCAAATATGGATGGTGTGATGGACCAATGGTGATATGACCAGTGAACGGAACAACCCAACCTGACTCGGATGCGGAGAGAAAGTGTCATGTTCAAGAGCGACTTGCTACCAATAAAGTTTCTTCAAGTTTTCTTCCCAATATTCTGCAATCATTGCTGACCAGTACCTATTTATTTTTGTCAAGCTTGAAGAGGATAACATATGCTTGTTCTATAATTCACCCTTCGGGTGAACCTGTCACTATGTTTTAACAAGCCTAGTGACAGTGAAACTCGTTATCGTCCATTTGGACAAGTTTGTCGCTATTAGGTTTTAACGAGTTTAACGACAAAGATAACTCGGTCCTTTTCAATTTTAGAGAGTCTGAAAGGGACAGAAAGGAAACTCCAATCATTCTTTTTCATCATATAATCCCTTAAGTCCGAAAAAGCGTAAGATAATACGAAAGGGATGAATTTTCGATAGTTTTAAGGAGCCGAACAAGACAAGCGCTCGATCTTTTTGCGTAATAATCCCTCAAGTCCAAAAAGATTAAAATCTAGAGGAGGGATAGCACTTCTGATGACTTTAATGAGATGGAGTGGCTAATCGCTCGACAATCTTTTCATATTTTACGAGTCAGTTGAAAAGAGCTTAAAGGAGAATCGTTTTCCGAGGAACGAGTGATGATTTCGGGTAGCGGTTGATTCCAGGTAAGGTTTGGAATTTTCCAATCACGGCAGTGTCACAAGGATGGCTAACAGAATCACTCTTTGCAGATGTTCCTCAAAAGGGGTAAACAATCAAATGGAGGTGAATGATCATCTAAAACAGAGTGGAGGTGATGATGAGAACATGACCAAGGCTCAAAAGCTGATGATAATGCATTCACAATGGTTATTTACTGGGATTGTTTCATTTTTTAATGATCTTAAACTCTGGGGGAAACATTTGCTCATTGCTTATGTTTATTTTTTAACAAGCTTGAATTTTGCATTAAAACTGCTTGTGCCAGTCATATAATAAGGATATCTCATCTAAGATGCCATTTTTTATGGAGCTTGCACATTTTAAAGCTTTTCCCCAGATCCTTTCTTTATGCAAGCTAGGAAACGACCAATCCTACAAGTTTAAAGGTTTAGAGGACCTACAAATTTAAAAAATAAATGGTCGCTCTTCACTTGCATGCAAAAAGGTTTGCATGCCCCTAGGTATAATGAAAAATTTCCAGGTTACCATATAGAAGCTCTTACTTTTGCAAGATAGTTTCCATCCACGTTGTAGATAGAAACACTTCCTGGCTTAGTCCATCTGGACCAAGGTGGTTCTAAATCCCAACCTCCTAACCTTGAAAAGGGAATCTTATTTTGGTCTAACTCCCTTTTCCTATAAGGACGGGTGTCAGACTAGTCATCTTCCTCCACGGAAACCTACTTTATACCTAGAGTTTCCCTGCCAAAGCAGGCCAGGGTGCATGCCCCCTGGGTTTCAGCCATATCCTCCTGAATCACTCACGCTCATCAGGTGGATGGACTGGAGATTGATGAGACATTAATTGCATTAAAAGACCATTTAGGGATGGCATTTGACTATTTTCTATGTGTGAACTGGGGAATGACAGCTGGTCTACGAGCTTGACCACTCTGTCTTCATGCAAAAAACACATTACTCTAAAGAGTGACGAGATGACGACTCCCATGCAATAAATATAGTCATGCCCAAGGAGTAGATTGTAATCTAGGGGTCCTTGGACTACCATCACATTCATGTGAACAATTTTCCTTCTCAAAGTAATTGGCACATTTGGAAGGATCCCTAATAGTCGACTGGTTCCTTTGTCAAAGCCTGTTAGATTTCTCATTTCAGGTAGAGGCGATGGCGAACAAAGCGCTTTCCAAGCCGTCGAGGAAAGAATACTCGTAGAAGCCACTTCATCTATGATGGTACCAACCATGACCATTCTGTAAGCTTGTACAATGATTCAGAATGGTACACTAGCTGGTAAACAGGGTCTGCCTATTAGATTCTAGTCGAAGGAAACGACTAGGTTGCTTGGAGGTGGGACCGAATAGACGGCTGGATATGACTCTGATGAACTTCCTTCCTGTGGTAAAGGAATAGGTAGACTGCCCCCAAGTTCATCGGAGTCTTTTTTTACGAAAATAATTTGAATGGTGTCGTTCTCTTTCTCTTCAGTGACGAAATCACTTGAAGATGATCCCTCTAAAGGCAAAACCAGGTCAACCGCTGCCTCGACCTTTTGACTTTCGTCAGGTATGGATTTAGTGGATTCATTTTCAATGATAGATGCTTGGACCGACCACAACGGTGTGTTGGTCAGATTTTCAACCAGTGGTTGACTCCATAAGAGTTTCTTATATCTAGGAGGGTGCCGTAGCGGTGAAGCAGGATGGTCATCCAAAACTCTTTTGGCTTCATCTAGGAAGGGACAATGGTGGATGGTGTGATCGCCTTCACACAGTTTACAAGGAAATTTGCGATTCTTTTTTTGTCCAAATACTTCGCTTTCACTGGTTGATGGTGTACTTTCAACATGATCATCAGATGTTGACGACACCGGATTGTGCAAACAAGGAGACTAGTCCCTTAAGATCCGAGGGATGCAAGGACAATCTCGATGATAGTGATCTGCTTTGCAAATGACACATGGATATTTAGGTTCAGATAGTGCGGTGTGAGGATTTTCGATAGAAGACACATGGTTGCCACCTTTTGCTTTTGGCTCCTTCTTCTTCTTTACCTTTTTCTCTTTCAGGTTCTTCTTCTTCTTAGTTACTTGATCTTTAGCTTTACCAGCTTCATCAAGCGAAGAGGAAGGCGGAGAGGGAGAAACGAACAAAGTGGAAGGTTTGGGGGTAACTCTAGCATCACCTAGTTGCTGACTTGAGTGTTCAGGAATTACGGTATTCTGAACGACAGAGGTAGAGAAGAGCCATACGGGCAAACCAATCGTCAATCCTGGAAGTGAAAATGTGGCCATATGGGGTGCACCAACATCTCCCCAAGAGGAGAAAGGACTAGGATTTCCTCCAAGGGGAAATCCTTGGTTGGTAGACTCCATTTTTCTCAACCTAAAGACCAACGAGGGAACTTGTGATTTTATTCCGATTGAAATAAATTTTAGACACTTTGACACAACTTGTCTTTTCATTTTTTAAGAGTCGAGAAAAAACAAAAGATGAATCTAGTCACCTTCAATTTTTAATGAGCCTGTAGTGACAAGTGCTCAGATGGACCTTTTCCTTTAAGGAGTCTGAAAAGGAATGAAAGAGACTTCTTTGGAAATCTAGGCAGAGGGATTAACAAACCAATCGCAAAACTGCAGAATACTTTTTACGGTACGACAGTCAATCTTGCCAAATGCTGTGTTCAGTGCATTGCGATTGATAGGGCGGAAGACACGGCTTCCTAAGGATAAAGGATATAGCCTATTGTGGTCTCCCAATATATACTCAATGGTACGTGGGAGCACAAGTCCGTACTTGAAGTTGTCATCTCAAAGTGGAGGAATCACCCAACCAACAGTGAAAACAACAGTTACCATGTTTTACAACGCCGGAATACGTCTCTAGCCTAGACTTCTAGATGTTGTGCATTAGGTTCCAAAGCGTTTTTAGATTCATTAAATTTATTTTATAGTTGATCTTGTTTAAAAATTTTCCTTTCCGGTTCACCACGTGATGTGTATACAATTCCTAAAATGCAGTCTAAGATTATCAACAACTGTTTAATCTTCTTTTGGCAATGAAAATCCTAGCTACTAAGGAAAGAGAATAGAGGGTCTTTCAACAAAGAGCACAGAGCGCACACTAAATGCACTGACCTAAATCAAACCAAGCAGTCTAAATGTAAATGCACATGCATGTATTTGTTTTCAACCTTCTTAATGTATGAATGAAAAGAAGAACGCTAAGTGCAAATCTGAATTATTTTCCAAAGCGACAATACTAACAAATTTCTTTTCAAAATGAAGTGAAGATAAAGACGACACTTTGCGATTTCGAAATGAAAACTTCTTTTGACACTTGAAAAACTACTAATTCAAATCACATACAAGAGTAATAGTACAATCAACTATCAAGAACAATGGGATTCTCTTCTATGACTGAAAATGACACTTGCGACACTTTCAGATCAAGAAACGATAGTTTGATTACACTACTTCTTTGTCAAAGAGAACTGAAAATGACGCACAATACATAAAAACACTTACAGTTCTTTGCACAATAAAGGTGGAATGATGGAAGAGAAGGGGGTTTCCATAGAGATATACTGACCACAGACAGCAAAACTCCTGAATAGAACTGAAAAGAGTGAAGAAAAACCAAAGTCTGAAGGTAAAATTAACCTTCCCTGACCATCGCACCTGTCACACAGGGAATCCAGTATGCATCTCACCTACTGCACACGGGAAGTGCAATGCATACTGCCTTGAAGGGAGGGTGCGATGGTACCAGTGCGAGACTTTTATCTAGTCTTTCCTCACAATTCGCAGCTCAGTTCAGGGATTTAGGCCGAGTAAGTGATGTTCAGTAAATATAAATCACAAGGGTTTATCTAAGGAGGTTACTAGAGCCGCCACTAGGGCAATTAGAGTATTTGAAAATCGATTGTTCAATTTATAAACAAAACCCAGAGATAGACTAAAGCAGCATTGATCTACTTTGCACTTGCATAGTAAATGCAGTTCGAAGGCTAGCTGGCTTGACTTCAGGCTCCATCTGTAAGTTTATAAAACAAACAAAAATAGACCAGCAAATAATATATTCGCTCCCCAGCGGAGTCGCCATTTTGTTACCGGGAATAGTGTCCACTCGGAGCTACTATTCCCACTAAGACTCGTAGCTATCTTAGAAACAAACAAGTTAAAGCTACTTTCGCTTTCCTTTATGAAAAATAGATAAGAGTGGAACAAAGGACACCAAACTTAGTCTTGCTCTTGGTTCCTTGCTTGATTCCTCTCATTCCTGATAGATCGTTGCCGCTTCTTCTTCGTCTGCCCAGCTTCAAAGAGCATCTGTGGAATCAAAGCAGCATAATACTATTGAAGAACAGAGATCTATATTCATAAACAACACAGGACCAGATATGTATTGACCACACAAATGCATATACAATCATACATACAAAAATGTAGAGGAAAACTTGAATAGCTTTATTAATATCAAGAATAGCAAGAGGATTACAACCAATTGTTCTGACCCATCATCATCATCCAGCAAGAAAGCCCTTCTTCACCTCAAGTAAAGCTTAGATCACCCAACATTATGAAGTTTCACCAGAAAACCAACAACACTTCTCTACAAGATACAAGATTCCAGCCTCTAGATCTCTGTGATGAGGAATCCATATATAGATGATTGTAGGGGGGTGAGTCAGGTTTTGGGATTTTGATTAGTGTCCTCTCTCTGATAGCTCTTGATTCCACTTGGAGATTGATGATTTCTTACTCATCCCTAGTCGAAATCAGAGAGGCAAGTGTCAGAGGGGAAGTTTTTGGAAGATTCTATGATCTTCCACCTCACAAACTCTCTGCCATTTGTCCATTCTCACCCATCGCACCCTACAGAGGGGCCATCCAGTATGTATCACACCCTTTACACTAGGAAGGTGATATGCATCACATCCTCTGCACTAGGCATTCAGTATGGTCCAGTTTTGACCATTTCTGAGCAGTTTTTTGTGGAGAACTTCTGGGAGATGATGTAATCAGCTGACCTTGTTCCTTTAGGTAGTGAAGCAACACTTTTAGGGACTTAGGAGCCCTCAGTTTATGGACATTTATGATTGGGGTTACAGTGCCCAAAAATGTCTATAACAACTTGGAAAATGTGCAGGTAAATCAGTTAATGAAATAATTAATGTATAATCTTTTTTATAAATTAAATTTTTGATGATAGTTTGTGAAAACGTGTAGATCGAACTGGAAAGAGAATCTTTCGCAGAACCTCTTCGTTTTCTCGAACATGGAGAAACAACCTTGACGAAACAAGCCATCATCGAGGTTAAAGTGTAATGGAAGCACTTTGGCCCAAAGGGAGCCACTTGAGAAGAAGAGGATTTCATGCGGAAAGCTTGTCCTGCACTATTTTCATAAACCAAAGAGAACACCAGGGACGATATGGTTCTTCATAGGGGGGGGGGAAACATGTAACACCCCATGTTATATGGACACTTAACTTGTTTTACTGTTTTACTTATTACTTTTATTTACTGTTATGATTTTGTCATCATATGTTGGATAAGAATATTAAATAATTATGGCTGAGTTAGTCAGAACAATTTACAAATAATGCATAATAAGAATTAAAGTATTTTCAAGAGCTGAAAACACTATTTAACTGTGTGAGACAGTTAAGGTGGTTAGTCACCTGTTTCCTTAAAGTGAGAATTCAAGGAATCCCTAGGGGGTTGGAGAATTGAAGAGAGGAAAGGATTAGGTTGGTAAAAGAGGGAGAGTTTTTCCATGAGAAACTCCTTGAGCTAGGTGAAATAAACTAGTGGGAGATCTGGAGAACAATTATGAGGGTATGCGACTTGATGTTGGACAGTCAATCCTAATGCTTCAAGATACCCAAACTAAGACAGACCTTATAAATATTTTTTGGAGGAGGAAGAGCTCAGGGGAGAGTTTGGATGTAACTGTTAGACTCATGGTTGGGTGGTGAGATCTTCCTGAAGAGAATTTATTGACTGCAAAACAGTCAATATATAAGTACGTAAATCTTTCTTATGTCTCAATTGTGATTAAGGACTCGTATTTCCTAGTATTGTTAGGTTACTGTAATCAGATGAAAATAGAATTATGAAGATTGTTGTTAATTCATTCTATTTTTGGGAAAAAGATGTTTCTTTTTCATAATCCAAACCCAAATTGCTAAATCTATGTTCTTGAAAATAAAGGTTTAATTATTACACTCTGTAAGAACTTGCTAAAAATTAGACAATGAATAGAATATGTGAGTAAAACTCAAAAAATTCCAAAATAGCTGCATAGAACAAACAACTACATAATCGGAAAGAATAAAGAATTGACGAGCCTTGGACTTTAGATTTAAGAGAAATCCTAGCTATACTCCATAATCTTTTGCTGAAGCAAGTACAGATCCTTCTATATCATTGAGCCAAAAAATAGTGTACAATATATACAAACGTTCACCTGACACCAAGGAAACAGAAAATAAATATAAGCTTAAGCCACCAAGGGCTAAACCTCATAGCTTTACATCTAAAAATTCAAATCTAAGAATTAACTAACAAAACTAAAGTCTATCCCTCGGAAAGCCCGCGAACTTTCTCGCAACCCCCCTCTAGAAAAACCAAACAATCAAATCCGTCCCAACAAATCAAGAAGATCGATGAGAGAGGAGAAAGACACGTAGCCAAAGAGACCAATGATTAACAGTCTTGCCCCCCAAGTTGCTCGATCTAGCTCAACTGTTGATTCACTACAACCAAATCCAATGGATGAGATTGATTTTGCGCAGGACAAGAAGGTCCAACTTTAGTAAGTGATGAAGGGTAGTTTTCAGAACCCCCACCCTGCCACATGTCGCAAGATGAATGGGATCAATGTGAAATCACCAAAACCAAAACCACTTGAGAGTGGTGCGATTAGTCGAAAACCGCCTGGGAGGCGGTTTTGCAAATCTGGACCTTGAATTATGAAAACACCAACTGTCGAATAACCGGGTTCCTCTTGCAAATGTTAAACTTCCTTGCCTTGATTTGGAAAGTTGTGAGGATAAAAGTCTTTCCACCGAGCAAATACTTGTGGGAATCAAAGCGTTGCCCATGACGAACTGATATCTTCATCACGCTTACTCCTTGAGTCTGGGCGACCAGACATGGTTCTCTTCCCTTGAGAGACCCGTAACTCAGAAATTGAAGACACATGCAGAGGAAAATAAAATCGAGCTAGTCTCCATGGTTTTGAGTCTAAACACTTCCCTATCTTCTTTCGCCTGCTCGCAACATAGCGCTCTCAGTCTACTTGGACACAACTCCTGCCACTTCATCAACACTTTATTCTCTATGCAGCTAACTCCCTGGTTGGCCAGAAGATCCGCCAGCTTATTTTCCTTTCTGCGAACATGGTGGAAACTAACAGTGCGCAGGCCCTGAAGATGGCTTTGAATTCTTTAGAAGACCCGAATTAAATTCCAATGTTTAGAGAATTTATCCGACGCAATTCCATTATGTATTTTTTGCACTGAGTTGATAATTAACTCTAAATCTGCCTCTATCATGACATTGAGACAGTTGTCTTGCTTCAGAAAATCCAGGCATTGTTCCATAGCCATTAGTTCAACCATGTTGTTGGTGGTTGTACCTAGGTGGCAATGGAAGATGAAAACAATACTTCCCTCTGCATTTCTGAGGACACCTCCATACCCTGCTGTTCCTGGGTTCCCTTTTGAAGCCCCATCAATGCTGTATTTTAAATAGCCTTCTAGAGGAGGATGCCAAAATTCCTTCTCTGTATCCAAAGAAATAACCTTCTTGTCTGGGCCTAGGAGGGTGTGCCCTTGCATCCCCAACAGTCTGAGAATATTTAAATCTAAATCTAAGGGATGTTTTTTAGGGAAGTTGCGAACTGTGGTTCCCACAATCTCCTTAGGTTGTTTCAGTATTATCTCCAGCAGGTCTTGTGGGGGATTTTTTTCCTCCTTAAAAATTATTTTGTTCCTCTCCTTCCAAACATTCCATATAATGAAGCTTGGTGTAAGAGCCCACGCTGAGTTGAGAATTTCATTATCAGAAATTTCTTTTCTCCAAATGCTGAGGGTACTAATGATGCTTCCTCTATCTCTATCAAATTGTTGAAAGATTGTAGCAAATATGTCCAATAACCAGGATGTGAAAATGCAGTTGTTGAGTAAATGTTCCAAAGTTTCTTCATGAGCCTCACAGAGCAGGCATCTTGAAGGCCCCTAAACACCCCTCTTCCTTATGTTATCCCAAGTCAGAATTTTCTTGTGGTATACTACCCACATGAAGCGTTTGATTTTCATCCACCCTTGATGCCTCTAAAGGTTTTGCCAGATTTTGTCCGGAACCAGGGGATCCAGCTCAAGGAGAATGATTTTTTACTTCCTTAAGATTAAAGGTGCCCTCTTTGTTATTGCCCCATCTCAGTTGATCTTGTCCCTCTACAACTAAGATTTTCCTTTGCTCTACTATTTTCCTGAGTTCCTATGCTTTTGTTTTCAAGAGATTGTTATTTCTGCAATCGATGTTTCTCTAGATTCTCCACTTATCCGTATGATGAGAATGATTCCAGAAATACTTAACCTTTATTAAACCTTGGGAATCTGACTCGTGCTTAAGATCAAGGAAGTCTTCTTTTAACATAATTGATTCTTGTTGCCACTTATCTTCCCAGAAAAGAGCAAGATTTCCTTCTTTGATTTCCCAGAAGCTATTCTCTTGTACTAGTCTTCTACTCTCCCAGGCTTTGTTCCAAATGTATGAACCCTTTATATTTCCTGACATTCTTATAAGATCACTGTTAGGAACTAGCATATTTTTCTTTCCAGATATTTGCCCATTAAGTCTCTAGATGTTGAACCCAGTGCCACCAAAGTTTAGCCCCTAGAACCTTGCTGAGAATCTCTTGATCATCCAATCCTAGCCCTCCATGGTTCTTGGGCTTACAAATTTTTTCCCAAGACACCAAGGCCCATTTCTTCTTAGTCTACCCCCTTCCCCAAAGGAAGTTTCTTTGAATATTTCTAAATTGCTAAAGGACTCCTTTTGGAGCTAGGAGGGTTGATAACATGAAAATAGGGATTGCTTGAAGAACTGCTTTTGTAAGAACAAACCTACCAGCAAGGTTTAAAGATATAATGCTCCATTTACTAACTTTGTCCTGCAACTTGTTGATCAAAGGTTCCCATATACTTTTGAGCATTGGTTTTGCAGTTAGAGGGACTCCCAAATATTTTTAAGATAGGGAATCCCTTTGAAAGCCAAGAATTCTGGAGATGTTTTTCTAAATAGCAATATTGGTATTGAAGAAAAAGATTTTTGGTTTAGAGAGATTAACTTCCATACCTGAAGCTGAGGAAAAAGGATTCAGAATTTTTTTGTAGTTTGAAGCTTCTTGGACTGTGGGGATTACCTGTAACATGGTATCATCTACAAATTGTTGGTGAGTCAGGGCCTGACCATTATCAGTAAGCTACAGACCTTTAATCTTTCTTGATGATTTCGCCTGCTTTATAGCTCTACCCAATCCTTCCATCATGATGATAAAAATAAAGGGGGAGAGCGGGTCACCCTGTCTGAGGCCTCTTGAGGGACTAAAAATAATTGAGGGAGAGTCATTAACCAATATAGAAAAACTGGAGGAGGTCACCAGTTCCATCACCCATCTGACCCAGTTACGATTATGATCAAATCCAAATGCAATCAGCATTTTCTTGAGGTAGACCCAATTTACCTTGTCATAAGCTTTGGCAATATCTAATTACATGATCATGCCCATCTGCTTCTTGCTAGTTAAAGAGTGCACCACCTCTTGCGCTTGAATGATGTTATCAAGAATTTGTCTGCCTTCCACATAACCTGAATGCTCCCTTGATACAAGAACTGAAAGCAAAGGCTTGAGTCTGTTAGCAACAATCTTGGATATAATCTTCTAGATTACGTTGTATAGGGCTATGGGTCTATATTTATCCGGTGAATGAGAAATTTCCTATTTGGGGATCAGGGAAATGAAGGATGTTTTGAGCACTTTTAGAATGGTTTTGTTTGACCTAGAGTCCTCCACAACATTCAAAATGTCTTGGTTAACAATATTCCAGCAAGCTTTGAAAAAGTCCACATTGAAACCGTCTGAGCCTGGTTCTTTCCCATTCTGCATGTCTTTGAGGACTTCACTTAGCTCCCCTTCTGTTACTGGTCTATTAAGGTTGAAATTGTCCTCTCTAGACACCAGTTTCGATACATTACTAGTTACTTCCCTGATGAATTGCTCTCTATCTGAATTGTTCTCCTGTGTTATACCTTGGAAGTGGTGGATTAACATAGATTCAATAGAATCATGGTAGATCTGAAGTTCCCCTGCTTCATTCTTGATCAAATAGATTCTGTTGTGAGCTCTATTGGCCATAGTGGTTCTATGAAAAAACTTAGTGTTACGCTCTCCTTCTTTGAGCCATTGAACTCTGGACTTTTGTCTCCAAAATATTTCCTCTTGTTTACATAGATTCTCCCATTCTTGATAATGTTTATCCACTTGATCACTAATATCTTTATCAAAGCCTTCCTTGATTAGAGTTTGGTTGAGAACCTACATTTTGTTTTCAACTGCTCCCTTTTCTTCAAAAATATTACCAAAATCCTTCTTGTTCCATTCTTTAAGCCGGAGCTTGATGTGATTTAGTCTTTTGTGAAGAAGATACATTCTAGTCCCCTGAATCTGCAAGTCTTCTGACCACAATTTTTCAATGTTGCTTGTGAAGTCTGGGTGTGACAGCGAGATATTTTCAAATCTGAAAGGTTTTCTCCTAGGAGTGCCTATACCCTTGATTTCCAATTGAATTGGTCAGTGGTCTGATCCTCCAAAGGGAAGAACTCCGTTGTTACCTTTTTACCATTCAGCATAAGATTCTAAAAGATGAATAATCTATCTAGATTTGAGGCAACATGGGAATCTCCTCCCCTCCTGTTATTCCAAGTAAAGAGGCCAGTATTCCAATTAGTGTCAACAAGATTTATATTGTTAGAAAAGGTTTGGAAAGCAATGGAGTCTTTACTTAGAGATATTGTTCCTCCTTTTTATCTGAAAGAGACTTGATCATGTTGAAATCCCCCCATGATCTAGGGTATATCTGCATGTCTGTCCCTAAGATCCACCAGGGTGTGTAGAAACCTAAGTTTGTCATCTATTCGCTGAGGACCATAAACATTTGTGACCAGAAAGGTGTCCCTTTCTCCAATCAGTTGAATAACAACCGATAAATAATTTCTAGAAGACTCAGCATCCAAAATGCCTATTTTGTGGGGATTCCATAGAGTGAGTACGCCCCTTGTTGTATTCTCTGCTTTTACTTGAAGAAACTCATAGTTGTTGAGCCATTTGCTGTCAATTTGTCTTACCTTTGAATGGAACATTTTGTTTCTTGGATGAACATTATATCCAGAGTTTCTTTTTTCATTTTTTTACTAAGCATTCTCTGCATTCTCTTACTCCCTAGACCTCTAATATTCCAAGATGTCAACTTCATTATTAAAGATTTGTAAAGGAGTAGCTGGCTAGATCTTTCATCTTACCTAAATCAATCATCAGCTTTCCACACTCCATCAAGAATTCATTCTATTTTTTCCTACCTCTTTTCTTGCTTGGGTTTCTAGTAGCTAGTCCCAGAGTAGTTTTCATCATTTTCACACCTCGGTTGTCCTTCGTATCAATGTTGTTCCCTCGCTCCAACTTCTTATTCTGCATTTTCCATAGAAACAACTGTTGTATTCTACTGAGTTCTTCTTGAGGTAGCGAATCCACTCCCCCTGTAGTTCCCTGCCTCAAGAATCCTTCTAGGTCTAGGTTTTCTTTGTCAAGAATTTCCAATAGTTCATGGTCCTCTAGGTCCATATCATTATGGCTCATTTCTTGATCCATTTCTTCTCTAGCATCGCTCATAGTAGCTTCTTTTTGGTAATCAATATTTTGTGTTTGTTTTAGGTTTTGTTCCTTCTCCTTTTCTACATAACTCCCTTCCATTGCTTGATCTTCATTATTAATCTCTTCCTCTTCCTGAAGCACCTGTAAACTGTTCTGCCTGAACTGTTGTCCTTCGTGCTACTAATTTTTCGGTCCTCTTTTACCTCCTTTGCTTCGATTCACCTCTTTCTGGAAGCTATATGATTCTTTCATTGTGTTGATTTTTCTTTTGTTTATTTCTTTGTTGAGTGGACAGTCTCTGAAAATATGTCCATGTTCATCGCATTTGCGACATCTGAACGAAATGTGCTCATAGTCTACTATTTGCACCCATTCTTCATCAAAAACTTCCAAGATCACCTCATTCGATAGAGCTCCTTATAGATCCATTTCCACACGTATCTTAGCAAAGGAAGTATATTTTCCCCTTCTAGTGGCTTCAGAGGCTTTAACATAGCGACCTAATTTATTGCCTATGGCCGCTAACGATTCATTTTGCCAGTAATCAAGAGGTAGAGAATAGAGCCTTACCCAAACCGGTACTGAAGTAAAAGTTTCCCTTTCTGGAACAAAGTTCATCATCCATGGTCTCATGTAAAGCCCTGCAGCAGCATAGAAGTAAGGCCCACCTTCAAATATTCTGTCCTTGTCTTCAATATTTGTGAACACCACTGTAAATAATCCCTTAGACCTGAGATGAAGATCTATGCTCCCTTTAGGTTTCCAGTAGTATTTAATCCACGACTGTAAAGCTTTTTCAGTGGGCCATAGTCCCATGAACTTACAGATGATGGCATACGTCCCCATGTGCTCCCTGTGCACCTGCAGCACTGGATTATTTAAAATAACCCTCAGAGTTATATTTGCTTTGGGTTTGCAGGGTCCCTTGCTTTTCTTGTCTTTAGTTCCCTATTTTTTGTCTTCTACCTCTTTGTCTTTTGTGATATATTGATCCTTATTTATGGGTTCTTCTGTTTCCTCTTCCGTAATTCTTTTTCCTTCCACCCCTGTTCCTCTAGCATTTTCTAGAGGCTTCTTACCTCTGCTGGCCACAGCCTCCTTGTAGGAGGGAGTGGAGCTCCCTCCTCTACCACCCTTCATAGGGCTCTCTGTCTGCCACTGTCTACGTTGATCATTGTTCTCCCTGCATTGTTTGTTTTCCACTCCCACCCCTTAGCTATACTCCATAATCATTGCCTAAATACAACTGTAAAAACTAACAAACTTTACATTCATACATAATAAAACAAAAAGAAGTTTGTTTTAGCACCTAATATATATAATTTAAATAAATACTAATACACAAACCTTGTAAAGAGAAAAAGCCATTCTACATTTATATTGAGGAAAAGATAATCGAAAATTTTACATAGCATTTCAAGAAGAACATTTGAAACAGAGAAATGGTAATAACTATTAACTAGCCACCAAATCAAATTTTATACACTAAACCATTTTCCGACCCAAACCCTTTCCCTTTGACGCAAGGACTATCTCTAGGAAAAAATATACAAAAAATTCTGAATGCTTAGAATATTTGGCACATCAAACTAGACTTAGGAATTAAAAGAAAGAACACTGACCCTAACTGGGCTATTTAAAGTAACCAGGTAACAACCTATTCCTGTAGTGAATGACGAAAAACAACCATTCAAAACTGATATATATTTATATGTAGAATTTTACTTAACAGAAGAAGAAATTCAATAACTTAAACCAATAGTACGTTGTTTAATGTTTAATATCAAGAGGAAATTGTGTTACCCATTCAGGTCGCAATAAAGAAAGTCATCGAAACATATTAACCCAGAAATCAATGGCAATGCTACACGGAGCCACATGCTAAGCTAATAAGCAACTAGAGTGCTTGTCAAGTGGTAAATCCCTTGAGGGTTTAGCGAGAAACTGACATAAATTGCAGAAAAGAAATGAATATAAGAAAATGCTACTCTGAAGGCCCAAACCGTTAAGAGAGAAGGTTATGGGGAAACACTTACCTGCAACGAGGACAGAAAACCTGGTTAAGAGGAATTTCATTGGATACTATTTTGGAATGTTAAAAGAAAACATAATAAATAACGTTAGGATACTTGTGATGCGACCTTGGAGCTGTAACTCTCACCTATGTAGTTAAGCTAGATCTTTGGGTCAAATTCACAATTTTCCTTCTGGCGAAAAGACAGAACTCGATGTTCGAGTAGTAGTTATAATAAATACTTGAGGAAGAACTTCCGATTCTAAGCTTGTTTCCATCAAAGGATGCGGAGCCGACGTTAGTAGGAACCACTTGCACAGTCCAAGAAACAAATTAGAGTTGTTCATATTTGCGCTTCCGGAGAAAAAATGATGGAGGAAACCTTAATCCGAAGGAAAATAGATCACAACTTTCCCAAGGGATGGTGTGTGTAGGAGCCTACAAAAGGGCGAGGTTTTGGTGAGTGAAAGCCCTCATCGCCATGGAGAAAACCTCATTCAGTTGCAGAGCGAATGACCCTGAAAAGAAAAGACCCAAATGATTTCGACCGCGACACTCAGCACGGGAGTTAGTTACCACAACAAGCCCTCGTTATTGTTGGCCCTTATGTTCACAAAGATTAATCACACAACGCAATGAGTGCCAAGTGTCCCAGGTCATATGACCTTTCTAGAATCTTATAAAAAAAATAAATTTATGTTGGATACTATGTACTAGAGTGAATAGAATTAATAACCTCGAAATTTACATACAAAATACCATAAAGCTAATCTTAATGTTGTCATATCAATCTTTATTTATGGAATGATGTATTAATTACATAGCAAGTAATTTGTTTTTATTTTTATTTGGTTAAATGGTATAAGTTAGAAATGTATGTTACAATTACTTACAAAATTCAAACAAATTACATAAATTGTTAAATATTTTAGTCAAATTGGAAAAAGTATTTATATTAAAAACATTTAAGAAAAGCAAATAAATATATTACAAGTTAAAACACAAATTAAAACATCACATTGTAACAATAAATTTCGATAATACTTCACATAATGCAACAAATCTTATAACGACGAACATAAATCCTACAGAGATAAATCTCAAAGGAAATAAATATATTCTACACTCAGCTATCCTAGTGACGTTTCTCTGATCTTAACTGTCCAGAGCCACTAGATACAAAAGGATAGTTCCCGAATATTGATGCACAGTTGAATGAAAGTTACGTGGGGATTATTCAAGAGCGTGGTTTTGAAGAGATGAGCTTAATCATGGAATATTAGCATGGTCTTGACCTGCTCATGGGCAGCATGAATAGAAGTAGTATCATAAACAACATATCGAACTGATATGCATGATGATTTAAAAATCATGAAGATGTTAGTAGACATAGGCAAGTTTTTGCAAGTTAGATCCATATCAGAGTTACAAAGCCATTTAAGGACGTATTTCAATTGATGAAGGTTCTTCAGTCTTAGACCGTAAAGGCTTTCTCCCTGCAACCCAGGGATCGAAGGGCATGGGAGGATCCGTCACGTCGTCCCCATTTCCTTCTATCATTTGAACAACCCTGCTCATATCTGGGCGATCGCTGGAGTTATACTGAATGCACCACATTCCAACCTTAGTCAGTCTTTTTGCCATTTCCTCATCTTCTGCTTCGAATTCCCCTCCTCTCAATCTCTTCCCCAACTCTCCGCTCTCCAACAGCTTGAAAACCCATTCAGGAAAGTAAATCTGACTGGAACGACTCACCTTCAAATCGATGTTTTTTCTCCCGCCAACAATCTCTAGCAAAAGAATTCCGAAACTATAAACATCTGATTTATCTGTTACAGGGCCTAAATCGTCGTCACACACTTCTGGCGCAACATATCCCGGCGTCCCTCTCCCGGCTGTCATGGATACATGGTCGTCTCCTTTTCCACAAGGTTTTGCCAGACCAAAATCAGACACTTTTGGTGTGAAATCGGCGTCAAGCAATATATTGTGAGGTTTGATGTCGAAGTGTATGATGCGCTTGTCGCAGTCATGGTGTAAATATGCAATTCCACGAGCCGCACCCAAAGCAATTGAATACAGTTGTTCCCACATTAAGACTTGCCCCTTGTCTTTACCTGCAAATATATATTTATCCAGAGATCCATTGGCCATGTACTCATATACCAGCGCGCTTGTAGGGTTTTCAAAACAATACCCCAACAGACGAACCAAATTAACATGATGGACGCGTCCAATGGTAGTCACTTCGTTCATGAAATGGGTCTCGCTGTGCCTATGCCTGTCAAGAATCTTCACAGCCACTAGAGCACCGTTTGGAAGCCTTCCTTTGTAAACCACACCATAGCCTCCTTCTCCCAGTTTTACTGCAAAGTTGTTTGTGATCTTCTTGAGGTTAAGGAGTGAATATCGAGTAGGCGTTTCACAAGCATGTTCCTTTAGGAATTTCTCCACCTTTGAAGATGAGTCATCAGGTCCAGGAGGTTTTCCCCTCTTTGCATAAACGGTTAAGAACAGTATTAGTGCCGCTGCTAGTGCAACTCCTGCAACGGAGCAGCCTGCGTTGAATTGAAAAGATTGATATCAATGTGATCTTAGTCCAACCGTGAAGAAACCTGAGATATAATGGAAACAAAATGCACATTCCCCTTGAGGTTAAATCGGAGATACTGAATAGGAAGAAATCATATTTACCTATTATAATCCCTGACATGTTTCGACCTCCTGTATCTTGAGTACCTGCAAGGATCCATAGATTCTGGTAAGAGATCGCATATGTTACATATATAAAGCTTTTAATGTACCCTTACAGAAAATTCAAGAACATAGCTTTGTGATCAAATTTGTAGAAGGCGATGGGGAAACTTACCATTGCTCGGACATTTGTCTGGATAAGCTGTTCCATCGCGACAGTAGCAAAGAAACGTTGTAGGTTTTGATACGTTATAACCACAATACCCATTACTATGCAAACAAGCTTCACAGCTTTGATCTCTCCTCGGGTCCACACGCCATGTTACCTCAAAACCCTGAGCTAGTAAAGTCTTATTATTAATGGGCTGCTGAGAGGAGTTCTGTCTAACTGGTAGTTGAAATACGTTACAGAAAGTTGTGCCCTCCAAATTTAAATGGGGATTCAAACTGTAGTACCAATCACTGCCACATAAACTCAAATTATGCACTTGTGATCCACTAATGTTCTCATGAACTTGATCGCACTGCTTCCAAAGCGTGAGATTAGCGTATGTATCAAGAACCTGAAAATGGGAATCGGGCCTCCAGAATTGAGAATAGTTTCCTGAAAAATTACATTTTCCGCCCCACAGATTGTCGTTAACAATTGTCAGTATTTTATATGTACTACTATTCTCCAAGAAAGAGGACTCCAGTATGTGATATTCGTCTCCACCGATATTAATCAGAGTATGGCTCTCGTAATCACATGAACGTAGTTGGAAGTCAGGGTCGCCGCAGCCGCTCCCACTTTGCCCAAAAGGATACCCGAATTCTACGTCCCCACATGTAGATGTATTCGAAAGACAATCCTGGTATTGAGTGCCGAGACATGTTTTTGAGGAGCAGAGGAGGAGGAGAGGAGCAAATGCAACAGCAAGGCAAAGCTTAACAGAGAGAGGCATTGAACTGGGGTGAAGAAAAATACGTATTCTCATTCTCATGTTCCTGCTCTGCACTCGAGCACATAAAACAATAATAAGTGATCTTCTAGTTAATGAATGACAGGAAGCATAAGAAAAAGAGGACCCTCGGAAGGAAGGGGATGAGGCACGGATTTTCAGCGCAGCAGTGTCCAAAGTCAAGACGCGACTAAGACTTACCTTAATCTATTGTCGAGAGAGTAGGTACTTTCATTTATTTTATATTTTATGGCACGCGAAGTTTGTTGTGGGTTCCGCTGTACATTGATGACCGAATTTTGGCAGTGCCTTCTGCTGTACACTGAAGACTTGGTAAATTTCCAACTCCTCGCATCGACCATGGAAAATGATGCGGAGATTTCGAGCGTGTACATAGCGTTTTTCTAATCTAACTAGGAAATAGCAGCCTACTTCGAAAGGAACGTGTTTAAACTTTTTATATATTTGTAAGATGAAGTATAATAATTGAAATGTTGTGTCTAATCAGCATTTTTTCTAATCTAACGAGGTACTAGCAGCATAGTTCCGAAGGCGTGTCTTTAAATGTTTTTGATATTTGCGAGAGGAAGAATAACTGTGGTAATATAACCATGTATGAATAGTGTAATTTTGAGTATTTGATAAAATTATTGTTAGAAAATTTAGGAGAGTCAGAGGAGAGGAGTTTCACTTAGAAATCCGTTGGGTAAAGCAAATATGCTGCAAACACATCATAACTATATAGAGGCTTAATTGAAATAGAAATTAAATGCTAAAAATCAAATGGTTGCGGTGAATCTATTTATGAAGGTTTAAAGTCATATCACAACAAACCAAACTTTGAATTATATTATGTAAAATTTATTTTCACTTGTCCTTCAATATTTCATTCACGATTTTCTCCTCACTACTTCTCGGACTTACACACACGATTCTTTTTAGGTTTTTGGATGTTTATGGTTTTCCATTGTTTCTCAACAATAAATAGGCCTTCAAGCCGCATTGTAACACAGTTTAGAGGCATGTAGCCGCCACATTTATTCTCAGAGATAAGCTACCATTGCCCAAGCTAGTCTTATTTCCATTCTGTTTGTAAGCATATTTCAGTGTTTTACATTAATGAAATGAAGTATTATCTCTGTTGCATTTCTGTATTTATGTTTATTTTTGTACTTTATTGCATTTTTGCATAAATCTGGATCAGTGGTATTAGAGGGGTATGTTCTTTCTCTATTTATCTTTGTATGTCCCCAACGAGGTCGGGATATAAGGAGTCAGGGCTTGAACTGGTCGAGCCTTTACAATACAAGCCTCACAAATCCCAACAGCCTCCCATGGCGGAAGAAAAGAAAGATGAGGGGGCAGGACATCTTATCAAAATCTTGCTCGAAGAAGCCCTCGAGCGACAAAGGAACGTGATGAGTACAACTTTTCCTAGATCCTTCAGTGGCTACTCAAGGGAGACGCATCCACTTCCAGTAGCTACTCTGTAAACGCCACACCCTTTAAGGTACAAGTTAACTTTGAAATCTCCACATTCGAGGGTCAAATAGATGCAAATGTCGTAGATAAATGGTTAAATTTGCTAGAAGGGTATTTTTTTGTTCATGATTTTTCCAGCTAGGAAAAGATTACTTTCGCTTTTCTCAAACTGTCGCCTGCATTAATCACTAGTGGGAAACCTACTGCGACCATAAGGATGAAAGTACGACCTCACAGTTTTCAGCTGCACCCATTTGGAATTCATTCTAGGATGCCATCAAGGAGCAGTTTTACCATGTCAGAAGCTATGAGGATAAATACATAAAATGGACCACACTGCGACAGGGAAGGGACCAAGACATGCCGAATTTTACCAACATTTTTCATACCCTTTGCACAAACCTAGGTATCAAGGATTATGAGCAGCATTTGGTACTCAAATACCGCAACTGCCTACATAGGTATATCCAGGACGAGATGGAGTTCCTGGACATATCCTAGCTTGGCACGGTGTACCGATACATTGTCAAGATTGAGCAGAAGTTTAAATAGAAGAAGCAAGACTTTGGATCCGCGAATTCGAAGCAAGGGAAAGGCTTTCTCAAACCACAGAACCAAGGACAAAGCCGAGACGTTGTGACCCAAGACAACTCGTCGAAGTCGTAAGAAAAGAACAACACCACAAAGTCAAAGAATGACACAGGAAAGTAGTGTGATTTCCATAAGAGCCCCACTCATAACACAAGTGAGTGTTGGGCCAGGTAGTTGTTGGTGGCCAAGTTGAAGGCTTTAGAACTAGATGCATGTTCCAAACCTGAGTTAGAACCCGACAAGGGGAATGAAAAAGGGAAGCAGATCATTGATGCGGAGCCCAGTGCCACGATTGCCACCACTAAGATCCAGAAGAATGAGCCTGAAGAACCAGAGTAGGGGGCGCATCTTTTCCACTCACACATGTGGGTGAAGGGTTCGTCATTGCAATTCATTATTGATTGTGCGAGCCAAAAGAACCTCATTTCAGCAGAGGTTGTGAAGCAGTTGGGCCTACCGACCATACCACACCCGCAACCATACAACATCAGGTGGCTTCACCAAAGACGAGATCTCTGAGTCCACTAGTAGTGTCGCCTTCCCTATAACATCAAGCCCTTCACATATGACTTATTGTGTGATGTTGCACCTCTTGATGTTTGTGATGTATTATTAAACCAACCATACTTGTGGAAGCGACATGTTGTGTATGAGTCAAGGCCTTGCGCTATTATCATTTCTTTGGGTAATTCATTATATAGGATACCAGAGGTAGCCCCACCTATTGCCACCTCTTTGATCTTTGCTAAGATATGCAGTAAGATCATCTCCCAAGCTAGGAAATTCATTTTCTTTTTGGTTTTCTCTCAAAGTAAGGGGAAGATCGTAGCCACATCCATGGTCGTCAGGAAGGGTTCCTTTAAGTAGCAACAACAGATGGATCCAATCATGAAATAATATCGGAACATCTTCTCCTCACCCATAAGGGTACCGTTGCATTGTCAGTTCAAGCATTCGTTCGATGTCACTCCTGGAGCACCTCTACCCAACGGGCCGATATATCGCCGCTCCATTCTAGAAAATGCAAGTACAAGCAGTGACATGATCAACACCGGCTGCCACACAAGTTTCAAGTGGGCGGCGAAGTCTGGTTGCATCTGTAGAAAGAATGCCTTACAAGAGCCCATCGGAAGCTGAGACCACTCCAATATGGTCCTTACACCATTACCAAGGCTGTGGGAAACAATGCTTTGGAGCACAAAATTCCCCCATTCCTTGGCTTGCACCGAGTGTTCAATGTGGACTACCCTCAACCATGCTTCCCACCATTATTGGACACATGAGAGATTGCATAACAACTCACCAGGAACCAAATTCAGTAGAAGTTTCCCCATCTCATGGAGGCACTCAACGCAATGAGGACCATTTCCTCCTATGGGGGGGGGGGAATGATCTAGGTGGATGTTGGTGGCCACCCGTCTATCTCACTTGGACCCCCACAACTATCTCTTTCAGTTTTTCAGTTTCCTTAATTGTAGCACAATTTACTATTTTTGGCAGTTCTTCGGGTCCTGAACTTCTGGAGGCGTTTTGAGGCCCTAAACAATGTTTTTTTTGTTTGTTTGTTTTTTTGTGTTTTTGGTGAAAATGGGGGCTAATATGATTTGTTGATTAATGCTGGCCATTCTAATGTTGTATTCCTTGGATAGATCTTTCTAACGAGGTATTGTGGGCGTCAAACAGAGATCGTATCCCAAAGTTATGACTCTGGGAAGTTGATGTACCAATTTACCCAAATGGAGCCCATATTTTGGCACTTCATCTCCTAGGGTTAGGTTTTTGGATGTTTAGGGTTTTCCACTGCTTCTCAACAATAAATAGGCCTTCGAGCCACATTGTAACATAATTCAGAAGCATGTAGCCGCCACATCTCTTCTCAGAGATAAGCTACCATCGCTTGAGCTAGTCTTATTTCCATTTTTCTGTAAGCATATTTTAGTATTTTACATTAATGAAATGAAGTATTATTTCTGTTGCATCTCTGTATTTATGTTTATTTCTGTACTTTATTGCGTTCTTGCATAAATCTGGATCATCAACCATACAAATGACTTTTACATTCATATTTATCTCAACATACAACTTTGACATTAATACATGACAGAGCCAACCAGTAAGACATAGGATGGGCAAATGTTAATATCTATGTTGCAGAGTACATATTTCACTGGTCGAGTCAATATTTGACATACTTAACTACCAGCGCTACATTAAATTCACATTCATTCTTAAATGTCTGATGTGTGTCGCAGAATGGTCTCATGTGTTACGGAATGGAGAATTCATACTAACTCGTACTCCTACTCAAACCTTCTGTCCTTCAGCCTGCAAACAGATCTGCGACCTACAAATACTTCTCACAAGTATGGTTGTTGTTAGACTGTTTCACACGGTGATTGGGATTAATTTTCCAACAATTATTTCACCAATATAACTTAAATTGTTGATAAATATTATAAATATTAATTTATAATAAACATCAAAATATTTATTTAAGATGTATTATCTCATCATTTGTTAAAATTAAAATAAAATCATGATTTAATTAATATTAATGAATTTATTATTATTAAAAAAAGTTTATTAAATTATATTACGTTTAAAAAACACTGTACAAAGTTATTAGCTATGTAGATTAACCTCTCTTATATATTGGATATTTTATTTAGTAAGATTATGCATTTTATAAATATAATTCTTTTATCATGTCATATACAAAAAAAACCTATTCCATACTCGTTTCATATGACATTTTATTCTTTAACAATTTATATTAATAATTTAATTAAAAAAAATAAAAATACACATTCTTTACTCTATCATGGGTTCTATATTCAAAATAATAAAGATATTGGGGACTGAACTTTACATGAAAAATAGTTTTTATAATTAATAAATTTAATTAAAAAATAAAAATAACACAACTACTTTACTCTATCATTGGTCTATATCAAAATAATAAAAAGACTATGGACTGAAATTACAATGAGAAAACAGCAGTCATGTGAAGAGACATAGGGTTTCGATTTACACCATCACAAACGAATATAATTGAAAGGGCTTAGGTTAGCGTTATGTGTGCAAGTACGTCAACGTTAGACGATAAGGTGTCATACTCCCATTGTGAGGGAAGGTATACGAACGTGCCCTTCTAGACATGACATTCAAAATTCAAAGACATGACACAAGTAAAATTAAATTGTCTATAAATATTATCTTAATTAATTTTTTGTTTTAATAACCTTATGAATCTTATTTATTTTTATTAATTATGTATAGATGATCACTGGTATGTTCAGTGGATTTGAATTAAAAGAAATATATATTTAAAAATTTAAAGATCTTAAATTTTTAAATTAAAACCTTTCGATATTTTTTATAATTTTGGTATTGATTAATCTAAATATATTATTATCTTTTTATAATAAATGAGTTTGAGTGAAGTTAAATAAGGTTCAGAATTTGAAAAATAAACAATATTAAAATTGGTTTGTAAAATTAAAAAGATTCAAAATTTGAAGAATAGATAACATGATTTTGGAAAATAGATGATGAAAATGAGAATTTGGGGTTGTCCAAAATCCCAATTTCTTTAAAACTCTTGATCCTGGACCTGTGGGTTATGGCTCACGAAGCCTCGATGGAAGCATTCTAAAACTTTAAAACAGAGATCTTCTTTAACTATCGAACCAGCCCTTTAAAACAACGTTTGAATGCGTGTTAAAGCAGCGATTCTATACAACTGCAACCCTGGTTTGATTGTTTTGGTCGTTCACTCTGGTCGGCATCCGCTTTATCCAAATATTTCAGAGATTTGATGATCCTAAAAACTTGCATTCTGTAATCTACAATCCTGGTCACCGGGCATTCGTAAAAATCTAGCGAAACAAGCTTTAACTGCGCCAGCGGTGCAAGATCGTCTATATATTGAATTTTGTTGTCTGAGAGGTCAAGGTCCCGAAGAGATTCTAGTCCTGCTTCTACCAGATATTCCAAACCCTCGGCTATTCGATTGTCGCTCAAAATAAGCTTCTGGAGATGTGGCAGGCGAGGAAAATCAACTAGAGATGAAAATCCGGCATTCGCTCTTCATACATAACGTTTAAACAATAAACGATTAACATAACAGTTACACAAGCAATTCAAATCGCCATTGATCCTGTAAGTCATCAATGTCAATTGACAAGTTCACAACACAAATTAAGCCAATTATAAAACACACATAAACGTATAATTGGGCACAACATACACTAAAACCAGGTTTATATATATATCACAAAACGGTTACAAAATTAAGGCATTTCAGCCTTAAAACGAGCTCATGCTCGGCTACATCTTGACCCTCACAAAATTTCTCACAGAACAGATATCTCTCACACCCTATCACATTACATTTATATAAGATGCATTAGGTAGAATCGATCAACTCTTCTCCTAGTTTTTCTATAATGAAAGCTCTCCAAAAAGCGTGCATGGCTGTTATCAATAGCAAATCTCCTCAAGACATATCCGCTTTAAATTCGCTTTAGCTTTGTTTTTCTGCTTTAAAACAGACTTTCCTCTGGTCCATGTTTTCTTGCTTTGGTGCTGGTTTCTCCCGCATCATACTCCCGAGGCACAAAAATTTATGACCTCCTGGTCATATGCTTCTCCTAGTCTTTAGTAATTTTATCCACTGCATTCCTTCACTAGAACTCTGTGAGCTGCAACCAACCTCTGCAGTAACAGCCTCCTCTGTTACACGATACCTCACCAAGCCCTTTGCACTCGGTCTTTTGGCATCCTCTAGGTTGCTGCAAATCTTCTCACCTTCTGCTGCCGCTACCTACACAAAATATAAAGACCATACCTATTCATACTTCATTAAGAACTGTACCTCCTTTAGCAAAATCTTTTGCTGCTCTGATACCAACTGATGAAAATGAGAATTTGGGGGTTGCCTAAAATCCTTATTCCTTTAAAACTCTTGATCCTAGACCTGTGGGTTATGCCCCACGAAGCCTCCATGGATGCATTCTAAAACTTTAAAACAAAGATCTTCTTTAACTATCAAACCAGCCCTTTAAAACAACGTTTGAATGTGTGTTAAAGCAGTCATTCTATACGGCTGCAACCCTGGTCTGATTGATCTGGTCATTCACTCTGGTCGGCATCTGCTTTATCCAAATATTTCAGAGATTTGATCATCCTGAAAACTTCCATTCTATAATCTACAACCCTGGTCACCGGGCATTTGTAAAAATCCAGCGAAACAAGCTTTAACTGCACCAGTGGTGCAAGATCGTCTATATATTGAATTTTGTTGTCTGAGAGGTCAACGTCCCGAAGAGATTCCAGTCCTTCTTCTACCAGATATTCCAAACCGCCAACTATTCGATTGTCGCTCAAAATAAGCTTCTGGAGATGTGGCAAGTGAGGAAAATCAACTAGAGACGAAACTCCGACATTCGCTCTTCATACATAACGTTTAAACAATAAACGATTAACATAACAGTTACGCAAGAAATTCAAATCGCCATTGATCCTATAAGTGATCAATGTCGATTGACAAGTTCACAACACGAATTAAGCCAATTATCAAACACACATAAATGTATAAATGGGCACAACATACACTAAAACCAGTTAATATAATAAATATATATAAATATTATATATATTATATATATATATATATATATCACAAAACAGATACAAAATTAAGGCATTTCAGCCTTAAAACAAGCTCATGCTCAGCTACATCTTGACCCTCACAAAATTTCTCACAAAACAGATATCTCTCACACCCTATCACATTACATTTATATAAGATGCATTACGTAGAATCGATCAACTCTTCTCCTAGTTTTTCTATAATGAAAGCTCTCCAAAAAGCGTGCATGGTTGTTATCAATAGCAAGTCTCCTCAAGACATATCCGCTTTAAGCTACTTTAAATTTATCCGCTTTAAATCTACTTTAGCTTTGTTTTTCTACTTTAAAACAGGCTTTCCTTTGTTTTGATCCTCTGGTCCACGTTTGCTTGCTTTGGTGTTGGTTGCTCCCGCATCACTTCTCTCCAAACTTTTTAACCACAGAAATAAAATCTTAAATCAAACTAAATAATTAGTTTCTTTAGGTCCCATAGACCAAAGTTTGGTCTCAGCGAACGTTAACCATCATCATTATAAAAGAGAAATATAAACTCCTTGAAATATTTTCTCTATTATATATTTATTAATTAATTAAGCATTATAATAATACAAAAAAGTTTTTTTAAAAAATTCCCAAATATTTTAATGATTCTTCAAAAATTAAATAAGGTGAAGAATTTACACAACTTTTCCTTAATTTCTAATCTTTTTAATATATAAAATATTAATAAATCTATATTATAGATGGTTAATATTTATTTTTAAAAAAATAAAAAGGAAAAGAAATTCTTTAAATTTTTTTTATAAAGAAAGACCAATAAAATATTTTAACATTAATGACGAGAGTAATTTACAAGCATATTGGATAAAAGAATGTATTGAAAGTTAAGTGACAAGTGTTTGAGTTGAGGCGATAGATGCATAAAGTCACATAATTGTGTTACTTTATAGAAAATATGATAAATTTTATGAGAAAAAATCAAAGGTGTGGATTCTTTTTTTTGAAAATGTTTTTCTTTTATCATTTTCACATCTAAAATATTTGTGGGTATGTTGTGTTTTTTAATATATAAATTAAATTGTATATGTTTAATATAATTTTAGACATATTGAACATAGATGGGAGTGTACAAATTATATGTAGCCTTTTATGTGTTTCATTTTCTTTAATCTTAAATATTACCTAATTTTTTAGGTATTAAAGAGATTTAAAATTAATATAGGTTTATTTTAGTTCATTTTTTTCTTTTTCTTTTTTAAATTTTATTATTATAAAAGATAGATATTTTTTAATAAAAAGACAAAATATATATACATTCCAAAGTGCTCTTGTTAACTTTTTTTTATTTTATCATTTTTATGCTTAAACATGTTTCTCTGCGTTCAAGTGTTGTGTTGTGGTAATAGACCTATCAAATTACATGGAAATGTTATTTCATAGATAATATAATAAATTTTAAGAGAGGTATGGTCAAATATATAACTTTGGAATTTTTTTTTATTTTATCATTTTATGGTCAATATATTAGGTGTTTTTCCTAATGTGTAATTCCCAATTATAGTTTAAAAAAAGATATAAATTGATTTAATTATACAATTTTAACTCTCAATTTTAATATTTGTTATTTCTTCAAAAATATAGTTAATATACATTATATTTATTTTATATTTTAGTTATTATTAATATACATTTATATTATATTTTAATATTAGCTATTTTTTTAAATATATTAATGTTACAATAAATTATTATTTTAATTGTATTTTTTCTCTAATATATAAAAGAGAAAAAAATTTCCTTCCAATATCTTCCTTTATTATATATTCATTATTAAATTTTAAATAAGTATTGCTAAAAGTTTAAAATTTCCCAAAATATAAAGATTTCCAGAAAATACATATATAGAAAATGTTACCATACATTTACCTATTGATTTAATTTTTTAAATAATTACTATCTAAAATTTAAAAATATATATAAATATTTGTTATATTATATTATTAGTATTTATTTCAAAAGAAAGCATGTTGAATTATTTTTTTATAAAGAAAGATCAATGAAAAGTTTTAACGAAAAACATATCAAAGGTTAAGTGACAAGTGTCTTGGTGTGGGAATACATGCATGAAGTTATTGTTGATGGTGTTGGGCTCGCCAATATGTCAGGGAATATCCTTGATAAGAAGTCTCAACTAGACCTCAAACCATTTAGTACAGGAGTCTTAACAATGGGTCATACAGTATTGCCTTGACAACGGTTGCACGCAGAGGCAAGCAGGATGCCCTTGTTGGCATAAAGGTTGTGACTAGCGCATCAAGCCAAGGAAGGCACATGAAGGGTTCTAACACACAGAAAGTGGAATGAGTGTGCCCCTTGGAAATCTGTGGAAACACGCAACTTGGAAGGGAACACATGAGCAAAGATACATCACAAGCTGGAAGGGAAGTGAACCAATGATCCAAAGTGATGGTTAAACCAACACCACATCTCAACAAGATTCATACGTACATATATAGAAAGAGTCCATACATACATGCATAAGAAAATAGCTACATATATCATTAAATTAACCAAGATAACTGAAATACAATAATAACATTTGCATGAAACGTCTTGGCTCTATTATATTAAGAAAGTGAAAGTTTCAATCATACATACAACCATGTCCAACTAATAGTCCCAACAACGAAATGTTACAGTCACTGCCGCCCGCTCCTCCAAAGAGATATACTAGCTCTGCACTATGGAGAATCCAAGGCTTGTTACAATACACTACGAGATTTCTCTAAGATACACATATAGGAAGCTTGGCTCCCAAAAGCTTGTCCAATGAGTTATGAGGTTCTATAAATAGCAAAGGGTGGGGTGACCCTTGACATTCCCTTTTGTGACTCTTCACCTACCCTCATGACTCTTCAACTACTACATGACTATTACATTCGACCATCGACACTTGGTCTTTCACTTTTACAAGATGTTACATTACAATCTACCCATGTACCCACATGAGACAAAATAGGCTTGAGCAAGCCATGCAAGACACTGCTAAGACTCGAACAACTGTGGGAAGATCAATTCTTCGACATCCTCATGATGGTCAACAATGATGAAGTGATGCCAAGCTTGGTGGTCTGTGATGGTGTCCATGTGCTTAATGGTGACATCTTGCTAAAAGCGAACTCTCACCTTTGTTGCATCTGGGTACACTAATTTCGCACCTCTGTCCAACTCATCTAATAACATGTGCATCATAGTCTTGAGTGCAGTTGGACCAGCAACATATTGATGCATAGAGTCTACACTAATCTCCGAGTCTGCACTGATGACTACATGCATCAACTCATCAAAGTACGTGTCTAGCTCCATTTGGACTTGGTTCTCTTATTTTGCCTCGGTGAGTGTGCCAATAGATGGGATCATGTGCGTGTGCACAATGACATCCATACTTCTAAACACCCATGCATGTGAAGCCTGCAAAATGGTGATGAGCTACTGGAGTTCCTCATAGTTCTAGATCTGACTCCGGATGTGTGCCTTGAACTCTACTGCCTTTGGCTTCAACATCTTTGGAAAATGCAATGGAGCTCCTTTGTATCTCATTGTCCATGACTGCATGCAATCAACAATAGTGTGCAGATTTTCCAAGATGCATGCTTTCCTAGCACAACGTTGCTTCCAATCGTTGAGATGGACAACTTCCTTATGCACGATGTCAAATATGGAATACAACATCCGCATGATTGTTTTGAGGGACTATACTTCATCTAGTATTTCTCTCTTCAATTCTGCTCTGGCAGATGATGTAACCTATTCTCCTCCCTACTTAACCACTTATAACTCCTTGGCCATGAGCTCGTTCTCTGCTATCAAGAATTGAACACTCGAGCTGGTGGTCTCAACATATGCTCTGGCAGCATCAGTTAATGTTGTTGGATTCTTGTGCACATCAGATATGATCACTTGTTCTTCAAACTGCACAAGATATGTGTGGACATCCGGAGTAGGCACACTACGCGACTGCATAACTTTGTGTTGCGACTCGTCGAAAGATATCTTATGCATCTCTGCCTCTAGATTTTATTTAAGGATCTACGTGTCTCCTTGATTGCTTGAGACTTGCCCTACTTCTGGGTCTAGTGAAGTCAGTGGGGTGACCTCTTGGTTATGAGGCATGAGGTTTGTATCCTAATCTAACTTTGGTTGCACCATGTCTATGTCCATCTGCTCTAGCATATGTTCAATTTCTTGAGCTAATTCCTCCTCCTACGACTGCTCACCCTGTTTTCTCTGTGTCTACTGCTTAGATGAGTCTATAACCTGTATGGGCACATTTTAATCAATCTGTGCATGTTGCACCTCCTATTGTGTCTGTCCTTGTTGTGCTTCCTTCTCTCTTCTGCACAACTCTTGCTCTTCCCGGAGTTGTTGCTTCAACTCTTACAACTCCTTTTCTGTTTCCTCCATCCTTCATTTCTCTATTTTCCTTTACGCATTCCTCCTGTCATGTTGTCACCTCTTAGCCTCAATCTCCAAAGTTGCTTTCATCACGAGTGGATTTGCTTTGAACTTGTGGCTTTGTTTTTCCTTTACACTGTCAAAAACCTTTCTCTTCCCTTTTTCATGCACAGGTCTGTTACCGTCTGTTGTTTTTAATGATGGTTCTCTTTGAGATGCTACTTCACTAACCATTCCACAACTATGTCCACTAGTTCATTGAGCCTGGTGAAGTTGTGACAATATCTCCATGGGTCTTCCTCAAACCAATGACACGCCCCGTGGATCTAAGGAAATTTCACTCTTGCATAGTGGTCCTTTACAAAGCAATGCAGGTCATACGAATTGAAACCTCTAGTGCCAGAAGTGAATCTTTTAAACTCTTCCATCTAGGCATCAACATGCTTGAGATTTCGTATCTCATACAACCCTGTCCAAAAAGGAAGAGCAAGGCAAGGTGCCTTCTTCTTCCAGTGCAATCTAGCTGACAACCCTGTCGAGATGTGATACGACACTTCTTGCATGATGAGCTTGTCCATGGAAAATTTCAGTAAAACATGTGGAGGCTTCTCCATGTTGTACATCCATATGAAGGTGCCAAGGGGTGAGGCATACCAATCTACTATGTTGATCAATGCCTCCATCATTTCCTACGACATGCAAGGTGGATCCTACTCAAATATCATTTTTTAAATGGGGTGACAAAGTGGTTTGGAAACTGTGTGATAGCTCCATGGAAGCTACATTTGGAGAACAACTTGTAATAAGTGTGCACAGAGGTTTCCGAAGGTGTCCATGCCCACTTCAAGTCTGAGAACTGCTGACGGGCACAGATTGAATCCAGAATGTAAGCAGACATGTATATCTCTGCTTGCTAACCTTTGGGCAGATGTCGGGCTTCTGTCACATGTTCCTTCAACTTGAGAACCAACATGTCGAAATAGTTGCATGGCCTTCCTTCGCTAGCCAGTTGGTCCAACACAATCACCTATCTCTATGAGAAGGTCTCTATGCTCTCTTGGTCATATAAGCGGCATGCAATGATGGCCAAGTATTGATATTCTTTCCAATGTATCTTCGTCTTGTAAACTAGGTTGGGTGTTGTTCTAAAATTAGTTGGCTCTTTCACCCACCTCTTCAAGATATCTCTGGAGTTCGTGTTGTTGTGAGTGTTGAAGGGTTTCTCCATTGTGATCACCGACTATGGAAAGTGATACATCTCCTGGTATTCATTTGCCCTAAATTTAGAAATATTTGTCCCACTGACACTACTCAACATCATCTTCTCAGGATCAGTGTTTGGGACAATATAATGTAACATGTTCATGCACGGAAACACGAGATACCTGAATGAAATCTGGTACAAGCCAGATTTGTGGACATTGACATAGACCCTGTGGTAATCCATATCTTCTTCAAATGTGCCTGAGAATGTATCGTTGATGTCCTACCATTTCATCTTGATGTCTCTGTCTATGAAAAACTTGGTGTCTTCGTAAGAAGGAAAGCTCATAAACACTTGTTCAACTGCATCTCTAGCTGTACTTCCAACGGTGTCCTTTTACCCTTCTCTCTTAAAGGCCATTATATCTGTACTACTAAGAGATGGATGAACACCTGCTATACCTGGAGACATAGCAACACTCATGGAAAGTAATCTGTCAATTGAAAATAAAAAAAACTCTAAGGACTGACATGCAACACACTTGGGTGACTGAGAGTAAATATTGCGCAATTTTCACCAGGAGGTTGGGAGACTAACTGTCAAAACTGCGCAAGGCACAGTCCGTGCTCTTGGGAGGCTGACTGATTGTTAGAATTGTGCAAGGCATAGTTCAGCCTACCTGCTGAGGACTAAAACTGCACAATGCATAATTTTAGTCAGCAAGGGCATGCAAGCCCAAAGACTACACTATGCAATTTTCTGGGTTATCAAGGCTTTGCCTCCTAGAATTGTGCAATACAAGACTGGAGGTCAGGGTGTTGGTCAAATTTGCATAGTTTTTAAAGGGATGGCATAGCCTTCACTTCCAAAGTTGTGCATTATTGTCCGGGCAAGGCAAGGTCTAGGCCAAGGCAGCCCAGACCCGTCGACGGGCGACTGAAAACATGAAGAGGTTTGAATGCATGGTGAGACTGAGAGTAAGAAAGTGTGAATGATCATGCATGCAAGAAATGAATGTAAGATTCATAAAATAGGAATGCATGCATGTGTGTGAAACGAGTCACCATAATGGTGATCGTTAGTGCAAAGCGGTGTCATGTATGCAACAGCAGTGAAATGCAAAAAAAAACTAAAACAGTGCATCTACAAGCTAAATTACATTAAAACAACAACAAAAGTTCAACAAAACCAAACAAACAACATTCATACAAAGCGAAATACAAAAAGCAACAGAAAAGCAGCAAATGACTTGAAAAGAAAACTTACCCATAAAAGGTTGAGTTGAATGTGTTGAACACCCCTAGATGTGTTGTGGGATGTTAAAGCTCCAAGATCAATGTGAGGAATGAGTTGTGCAACCTCGAATAAATAATTTTGATAAGATGAGGCTTATGATGCGCATGCCACAAATCTAAGAAAAAATGACACTTGGAAGGAAGCTTCTAAAATGATCTTTGCATGTAACCTCCAGCTGCTAAAAATAGATCCCTAAAATTAGGGATGCTTTTTTCATGTTGTTTTTTGCTATTTCGGGAAAAAGTATCCCATGCATGCAAATCAAGAGTGCTCAGTCCCGGAAGGAACCAATCAACTTGAAGGCACATGCACCAATATACAAGCCTAGGAAAGGGATTTGTGTAATTTCTGGGCTGAGAGAGGTTGTTTGTCCCTTAAGCATTGTGCAATTTCTGGGGTCAGTAGGTCACTGCCTCCCAGAATTGCGTAATTTTTGGGCTGAAGCCCAGTGTTAGGCTGGATTGCGCAATTTCCTAAGGGAGGGCTACCTGCATGGATTGCACAATTTCTAGAGGGAGGGCTACCTGCATGGATTGTACAATTATGGAGCCCAGCAGGATTACACAATTTCTGGAGGGAAGGTTGGTTCCCCTCCAAAATTGTGCAATCTTCTGAGTGAACCTCTCAGCCATAAAATTACCTAAGTCCAGAATGGAAACCTATGATGGAAGACAAGCAAGTTTACATGCACAGGCTGGCAACCCACTGAAACTCAGTTGAAGCCTATGTACTTGACAGTGCAAGACATGTTGCTAAGGATGGTTGGTAGGGAGGCTCCCAAACAGAGGTAAGGCAAAATTTTGGAAGGTGGTTATAGTCACTACAATAGTTATATAATTGTGTTATATTATAGAAAATATAACAAAGTTTATTAGATAAAATCAAATGTGTGGAATCTAATTTGTTTTGGAAAATATATTTTTTATCATTTTCAAGTTTAACATATTTATGTGTATGTTATGTTTTTAATATATATATTATAATACATAATAATAGTCTAATATAATATAGACATATTAAAGTATAGATAGAAAGTGTAAAATCCTACATCCTACTTTTGGATTCTTAAAATTTATATAACATTTCTTTTTGTAAGCTTCGCTAAGACTAACATCTTCATCATACTAATACATCACCCCCATAAGAAGCAAAGAATGGAACAAGTGGACTTCACATAAAGGAGGCTTACATAGCAACCCGATCACGCCTATCTTAAGACTTCATTGACAAATCAGATAACAATTTAGATATTAAATAGATTAAGATTAAACATATTTATATTATAAATTTTTTTATCAATTAAGTTTTCTTATTCTTTTATTTATTGTAATTATTTAATTATTATTATTATAATTATACGAGTTAATGATGTAAGAGATATATTCTTAAACTACCTTTTTATTATAATATTTTCTTTTATTAAGTAAATATAGTAAGTATGACAATGACACATAAAGAGTGTATTATCTTAATATATTCTATAAAAAGCAAAATAAGGATCAAATATACTCCTTTTGAAGATTTTTTAAGGATTCCTCAAAAAATTACATAAATACTTAAATTAGTAAAAAAGTACAGGTGGTATATATTATGAAAAATTAATATATATATATATATATATATATAATATATATTATTAAATAAAAATTCATTTCATTTAAATTTTTAATATTATACCTCGAAAAACTATTAATGAAAATTATTAGAACAAGGTTATAATAAAAAAATTGGTATTAAATTTGCGAGAGTAGTTTAGAAGTACAATAAATAGAAAAATATATTGAAGATTCAGAAACCAGCATTGTGGTGTGACATGTAACAAATTATTTGAGAAACCAAACAATCTCATTAGAGATGACGGTTGGAAGATCAACATTTGTTGGATCCCTGCCCTCTCTTCCTAGTAGTTTCTTCCCCTCCCTCCATTAATGACTTGTTCTTGAATTCCATAATTTACCCCTTATTATCCTTTAACCTATTTTCTTAATCCTTAATTCTTTGATTTTTTAATCTCCCTCAATTTCTGTTCCTTATATTCAAGATATGGTCCTTTCATGACTGTCTAAATAATTTAAATTATGAAGTTTAAGATATTTTATTAATTAAGTCAACTAAACCATTAATAATAATACTATTATTATAACATTATTATAATATAATAACACTATTTTATTATTAATATTACTTTATCCTAAATCCTTACATTTACTAATATCCCTAGAGCTATTAATATTGGAATAATAATATAACTAATAATATAGTAATAATTATTATATTAATAATCAATATTATTCT
>APFE031458478.1:47613-71484 GCA_000404065.3 Pinus taeda | reverse complement strand
TAAAATAAGATTCTTTTTAACATAATAAGATTATTTTAATTTCCCAGATCCGAGTGTTAATGACGCCCTAAATGGCATTCATGCACACTTAAGATGCATGAGGCCACCACCTGCTGAGCAGCGTGGAGCCCCAGACACTGTTTGGAGGCGGGACGGTGATTGTTATGACCTTGGCACGGTGCAGGACAGCGCCATTAATGGCGAGCAAAGCCCGACGCGGTCTGAGGAGCGGTATTTACAGGAGGCAATTCCGAAATTTTTCCATTATGCCTGCGACTGAAGAATGCTCTGTTCGGCTTGTGGTGAGTTCGGTGGGTGAGGTCGTCTGGGAGCCCTGCCTTCGAGCTGGTTTAGGCCTGAATTGGCAGCCCTTCAACTTCGTCGGTGCTCCTCGTTCTGGAATTCCGCCATCAGGTTGGGGTAAGTGCTTCATTCACGGCAATTTCAATTTCTCTGGCTCTGTTTTACGGTTCAGTGTTTCAATTGTTCTCTGTTCGGCTTCGCATCTCGGTCCAAGGTCATTGCACGCTCTGAGGAGCATCTCTGGTTCCCACTCTGCTTCGTTGACAACCTCAGTCCTCCTCTCCACCATGAAAAGATCTGGGAAGCGCTCTCACTCCGGAGATAAGTCTGGCAGCAGTAAGAGACATGCTGCGCGCCCTCAATCCACTCCTCTACTCACCACCATCAATCTTACTTCTCCCCCGGAGGATTCCCCTGCTTCTAACCCCACCCACCATCCGATACCCAACAGCGCCTTCCAATCCACCCACTTCAAATTCCAGAGCAACCTGAACTGCCCCCTGGTTTCTGCCCAGATAACCATTTTGATGACGGAGGAAATCAACCAGGTTCCTCCATTAACCTGCATAAACCCCAATTCTTCCGACAGCAGTGACCATTCCTCGGCCCAATTAGCCATGGCTGCAAAGACAGAGGATGTTCCAGTAATTCAGGTTGACTTGCCTTCTCCAGTCCCTCCCCTGAGCGACTGCATCAACCTTTTCCTGGACCCCGACGCTGGCAACACCGACAAAGATCAGGAAGGAAACGTGGAGCATGGGAAAGAGGGGCACAGCCAAGATGACGCGTGTCAGCCAGATGCAGAGACACAGGGGGACGAAGACAGCTGAACAGTTGGCACTTGTGTTTGCTCTTTTTGGTTCTTGGGTAGCCATCTTTGGGTGTTGGCTCGTTTTTGAGATTTTCCAGCCGCGGCGGATGCAATTGTCTTGGTATCAATACTCTCTCTCTCAGTTTCTCAGTATTCTCAGTACTCTCTTTCTCTGTTTGTCTGTAAAGCCAAGGAATTTAGCAGTTTGTTCAGTCTATTTGGCTGTAAGCTTGGATGTAATCCCCAGCTTCTCTATTTCGGGGAATTTTTGTAACATATGTGATGCGCAGGCTTCAACAGCTGCCCCTACTCTAATTTTATGTTTATCAGTTAATAGAAAATAGATTAGTCTTTTGCCGAGAAAAAAAATAATATTATTTTAATTAAATAGTCAAATATAGCCATTTTTGGGTCAATTATAGCCATTTGCCGAGTTCAGTCTAATATAGTCATTTTTCAGTCAAACCTAGCCATTGGAAGGTCTTCTCTCCCTATTTAATATGTAACCGTGATCTGATTCTTCAACTTGTCCTGCCGATGAACCACACTCGTTGGTTCAAAACGCATCGACAAATTATTATCATGTGATTTACACCAAAATACTTTTCGTAATTTTAATATGGATCATAGAAGCCTCAATTTAACAATTGAATCCCTGCACAGAAAAGCCATTGCATCTAAGGTTCATCAATTTTAATGGGCACGCTTGCAGGTTTCGAAGTTGAAATCATATCTGGCATTTCTTAAAAGATGTAGAGATGACTCCATCATCCCGGTCTTCGCCCAGATTAATCATCGCCTCCATACTCCTCAAAACCATCTGGTTTTTCTAAAGGCCAGTTTAGCATTATTAAGATATGAGATCAATAAGGTCAGAAGATCCTTGGATCTAGTCTCTCGAAATCTTCTGAGGTCGTATTTGGAACTTTCAGGCTTGATTTCAGCTGCCCTTTGGGTTAGGATTGATGCATGTTCAGCATTGAAATCCATGCGTTTGGAATACATTAGGAGGCAAAAACAAGCTACGAAATTTCATAATTTGGCTTAAATATTTTTGGTGGTTGTCGACCCTCTCGAGTTCGTGGAAGTTTGCTCCCATAGCAAGCTTTCAGTTGATCAGAAATCAGCTCTCCGGATTTGGGCTTACTTTGGCGCATCTGATCTTTTGGACTTTTCCTCCCCGTGGTCGGTTAAAGGGCACTCGGTGAATTCTAAAGCAGAGGCTAGCTGCTTTGGCCCCCTCAATCCTCTCCAAATTGTATCGAGTTTAGATAGGGAGACTATGGTCCCTGTCTTACCTTCAGCGGACTCACTCGTTCATATTGCACAATCCAGCACGTCCTCAAACCTGATGGATAGTCTTTCCTCCATTGAGCCCAACCTTGGGGTTTCTATAGTGCTGGTCTCCTCGAGTTATCTAGAGCCATCTCTTAATGATAAGTCGTTGTATTGTCCACTTGATCCAATCATTGGATTTCATTTCTCTTCTTCATCTCGCAGTTGTGAAACTCTAGCAAGTCCATCACCAGTAATTGAGTGGAACCCCGAATAGCCCAACCCCATCACTATATTCCACTGCAATTCTATGCGCAGTAGAGTTGGTATCATGCTGAAAGCCTTAGGTTATCCAGATTCGCATTTCGATAAGCCGTTGCCTAATCCATGCTATGAATTACGGTGCAGCAGTGAAACTCCATCGAGTCCACCATCAGCCAGTTACTGTAACCTTGATGAGCCCAACCCCTTTGCTGGATTCTGCTGTAATTCATCTCGCAGCAATACAACTCCCATTGTTTTATCACAATCAATAAAGTGTACCCCTCTCCTTTATGATTGGTGTATGAACCTCTCCAAGCCCGTTAACCTACTCTTAGCCCCACTGAAACCTGATCTTAACCTTGCTCCATTTGCAGGTGTAATAAGCCCCTTCTACCTTGGTGGTGAGGGCACAAATCTACACCACAATGTGAATCTTAATAAACAGGAGATAGGTTTATTATACAACTGTAATAATAATAATATTAATTTATTACATATTAATAATAATAATAATGCTAATATTAATAAACCGGAGATATGTTTATTATGCAACTATAATAATAATAATAATAATAATAATAATAATAATAATTTATTGTGTATTAATGGTAATAATAATACATCTCTTAACAATAAGAATAATAAGAATAGTGATTTATCGATTATCAACAATTGTAATAATTTAAAGTATAACAACAATTTTGCCAAAAACAGTGATTTTAAGAATGATAATAACATTGTTCTTCCCCCACCCTCTCGTAATAATAAAGTTATCAATTTGTCTAGTTTCTCCCTTCCCCCTTCTATTTTTAAGCTTTTGGGCAAAGGTTTAAATTTTGCCTTAGCCCCTAAAAAAATCCTTGTTGATGAAATTATTTGTGACATGCAATTCGGCATTAGAGGTTTACCTGATAATATTAAGGACACCATTAGACAAGATTGTGTTGTTGTCCTTAGGAAGGCAAAGCCCCCTCGTAACAACCTCAACAAAGAAGAATTTGTTGCCCTTGGATCCTTAAACCAGAACAAAGACATTGTTGTTCTAAAAGCCGACAAAGGAGGGGCTGCTGTCATCCTTGATAAAGAGGATTGCCGTAATAAGATGTTTGATCATCTTTATAATAGTGGAAGCTATAAAAATCTTCCCAAGAACCCTCTGAAGAAGATTTCTAAGACTGTGGCTCTTGTCATCAAGTCCAGTAGCTCAGTGAGTTCCCTTTGCCATAAACTCATCAAGAATAGTCCCATTACTCCAAGGATCTATGGGCTTCCAAAGATTCATAAGGAGGAGGCTCCCCTAAGGCCCATTGTCAATACCATTGGTGGTCCTACCTACCTTTTGGCTAAGTTCCTTGCCTTGAAGCTTAAACCCTTAGTTGGTCGTACGTAGTCTTTCGTCAAAGACTCTGCATCCTTTGTGGAAGAACTCAAGAGCATAAAGCTTGATGCTGGGGAAAATCTTGTTAGTTTTGATGTAGTCTCCCTTTACACTTGCATCCCGATAAAGGAGGTTATGGAGGTGATCATCCGTCTTACGGATCCTGATACTGCTCGGTTAGTTGAGATTTGTCTCACTTCCACTTTTTTCAGTTTTGAGGGCGTGTTCTGTGAGCAGACCTGTGGGGTTGCCATGGGCTCACCCCAGTCCCCGGTTGTTGTTAATATTTTTATGGAATATTTTGAATCCAAGGCTTTGGCCTCAACCTGTCTCCTACCCAAGCTCTAGAAAGGATATGTAGATGACACTAATGCCATCTGGTCTCATGGTCAAGAGGAGCTAGATCTCTTCTTCAATCATCTCAACAATCAATCCCCTGCCATTAAGTTCACCATGGAACAAGAAGTAGATGGTTGCCTCCCTTTCCTTAATATTCTTATTTCAAATAATATGGACGATTCCCTCTCCCACCAGGTGTTTCAGAAGAAAACACATACTGAGCAGTATCTTCATGCCAATTCCCATCATTTCCTAGCTCAAAAGTTGGGCGTTCTCAACACCCTTGCTACTTGTGCCTTAAGGATCTCTGATGAAAAGATCTTCGAGAAGAGAAATCCCACCTCCTTAATGTCTTTATTGAGAATGGCTATAGTAGACACCTTGGTCAAAAGGCTTTCCTTAAAGCCTCCAAAAATGAAGTAGCTAAAAAAGAACCTAAAGATAGAATCCCAAGGGTCCATCTACCTTACGTCCAAGGGACCACTAATAAGATTGCTAGGATTCTTAGGAAACATAATGTCCCCTTGACCTTTAGACCCCTTAACACCATTGGTAAATCCCTCCCATCTATGAAGGATCATGTCGACCCTAAGGACATGAAGGGTGTCTATATTATTTCTTGTTCGTGTGGGACCCCCTACATTGGTGAGACTGGATGCTCTATTAATAAAAGAATTAATAGAGCATGCAGTTGACTTAAAAAGTGGGAGAACCAAGTCTTCCCCACTAGCGAAGCATGCGGAGAAGACCAAACATCATGTTTGTATTGAGGAGGCCCAAGTTATTGTTAAGATTGCACAGTTCCATCACTGTAAATTTAGAGAAGCCCTTGGATTGAAAAAAGGCCAAGCAATCTCAATAGAGATGATGGTTGGAAGATCAACAATCACTGGATCCCTGCCCTCTCTTCCTAGTAATTTCTTCCTCTCACTCTATTAATAACTTGTTCTAGAATTCTATAATTTACCCCTTATTATCCTTTAACCTGCTTTCTTTATCCTTAATTCTTTGATTTTTTAATCTCCCTCAATTTTTGTTCCTTATATTCAAGATATGGTCCTTTTCCTGATTGTCTAAATGATTTAAGTTATCGAGTTTAAGATATTTTATTAATTAAATTAACCAAACCATTAATAATAATACTATTATTATAACATTACTATAATTAATAACACTATTTTATTAATTAATATTACTTTATTCTAAATCCTTACATTTACTAATACCCCTAGATTTATTAATATTGGAGATAATAAATAAACTAAATAGAATAATAATTATTATATTAATAATCAATATTATTCTAGTTAATATAAAATCCTAAACTAAAGGAATTAAATTATCTAGTATAAGAGATTGTAATTAAATTATCTAGTATAAGAATTTTTATTAATTAGTTAATCAAACCCTTAATAATAATTCTTACATTTACTAATATCCCTAGATCTATTAATATTGGAATAATAATATAACTAATAATATATTAATAATTATTATATTTAATATTAAATCCTTACACACTAATCTATTAGTGTTTTACTGATTAATTTATATTAAATAGTTACCCTAGCCATTAGTAATAAGAATAATTCTATGATAATAATGCTATATTATATTATTCAGTTACTAATAATACAAGTTAACAATTTTATCATATTGCTAGATTTTTTACTCATAACTTGTTTAACTTTGTACTTAATAAAATAAAAATTAAAATAAGATTATTTTCAACATAATAATATTATTTTAATTAAATAGTTAAAATATAGACATTTCTGGGTCAATTATAGCAGTTTGCCAAGTCCAGTCTAATATAGTAGTTTTTCTCTCAAACCTAGCAATTAGAAGGTTTGCTCTCCCTCTTTAATATGTAACCATGATCTGATTTTTCAACTTGTCCAGATGAACCACACTAGTTTGTTCAAACAGGTGGACAAATGTATTATCATGTGATTTAAGCCCAAATACTTTTCTTAAATTAAATTTAATATAGATCACAGAAGCCTCAATTCAACAACAAAAAATACTATTAAAAAAAATAGAAAATTAAACTATTGTAAACATATGCACGTACTTACTCTACCTAAAAAATAACAATAACTAAAATAAAAAATACTATTAAAAGATATAAAATACAAAATTAAACTGTTGTGAACCTATACACATACTTACCCTACCTGTAAAACATGTATATGCACATACTTGACTTAAAATTTTGGTACAAGAGAATATAAATTTTATACAAAAAATTTTCAGATTTTCTTTGTGTTTATTAATAAACATATATAAACTCTAGTCTGTTTCAAACGATTATAACATAATTCAGCTTTTTGTTTTATGATTGAATTGTGTGCATGTCATCTTTTAAAAAAATGTTAACTATTTTGCAATCTTATCCAAAAGTCATAATAATGTGTTTATTAATAAACATAGATAAACCCTATTCTGCTTCAAACCATTATAACATATTTCATCTTTTTGTTTTATGATTGAATTGTGTACCTGTTATCTTTTAAAAAAATGTTAACTATTTTGCAATCTTATCCAAAAGTCATAATAATTAATAAATTCAATAGGATTGGCGAGATAAGGACGCTCGAATATCAGTATGTTAGTTCAATATTTGGAAAAGATTACATGTCCGGGCATTCAGATATGTCCAGCCAAAATTTTGGGCTGTGTATTGATATGGCTGGTGAACAAAACTTTTGTCCGGAGTAGTTGTGGTCAGCATCGATCATGAGAAGGGTACAGACATACTTCCGTGTCGTAAATAAACTATTCGCCATTAGATTCGTTCTTCGACACACAGTGGTTGTGGCTCTGATTTGTTAAAGATGAAGGGTAATAATTTTAATATAAGACCATGTTAAAATGTAATGGGAAAAGTAAAACTTATTACCCAATTAAAATTTATCACACAAAAATTGGGTTACAGCTATTTATTTAATAATGTAATCGTACCGATAAAAATATATAGTAACTTATATATTAAGTCAAGTACATATCATTTTTGTTATTGAATAAGTGATTGAATAAATATCTCCTAGTCAAAGACATATCATTTTTGTTATTAGTAAGTGATTGAATAAATATCTCATTATTTTTAGTGATAAGATAATATCTTAGTAACTGATTGAATAAATATCTCATTATTTTTAGTGATTATAGTGATTAAGATAATATGATATTAGGAATAGACTCTCGGAAAACAAAATCTACTTAATTATGACCAAATTTCTTTCAAAATAATGAAAACCTTAATTATAATCAGATTTCCAAAACCTAAATTATGAAGCCCTAATTATAACCAAATTTCCAAAACCCTAAACCCTAAATTATGAAACCCTAATTATAACCAAATTTCCAGAACCCTAAATTATGAAACTCTAATTATAACCAAATTTCCAAAACCCTAAATTATGAAGACTAATAATTCCATTATGATATCATATTAAAATGCAATAAAGATGAAAAGTAAGTTATTACAAGTAAAAATGGTGTCTCGCCATTTATTTAATAATATAATTGTACAAATTTTTTGAGTTTTTTATAATATAATTGTACAAATTTTTTGAGTTTTTTATAATATTAATGTATATAAATATTTAATAATGTAAAATTGTAATATCTCAACATCTGACTAATTAGTTGAGGAAAATCTCTCAAACCAAACAAAAAAATCAAATTAAAAATAATCCCCCGATATACAACAACAAACTCTATCTAATTATAACCAAGTTTCTTTCCGTGAAAACCCTAAAATATGACAACAAAAATATATGTTTCTTTCCGTGAAAACCCTAAAATATGACAACAAAAATATATGTTTCTTTCCGTGAAAACCCTAAAATATGACAACAAAAATATATGGATCCCCACGCTCGCGGGACCATACAGCAACATGGTTTTCTTCCTTCAATGTCAGCCTCTTCATTTAATAGTTAAGAATAGTATTGTTGTCCACTGAGTGGCCTGAGAAAATAATTGCAGACAGCCTTCACAGCCTGGATTGAATTATAGGACGCCTTTTACAACAGTAGCTTCTGCCGAATCCATTGTCATCTACAGTACGTTCATGTCTCGGGCATGCATTACTCGTTCAAGATTGGAAAAAGGAAATGAATTTACCGCATTATTGCTGAAAAATCCTTCTGTAAATGGAAATAAACATCATTAACGTGAAAAAAACAAATGTAACGTAAAATAACAAACAAATGCCAGCACTTTCATGTTTTATTGTTCTGTCGATCTGTTTTATTATTATCTCAGGTTTTACCATTCTTATATTTATGGTAATTTTAGTATTATTATTATTATCCTATCATAGTGAGCACTCATATGTTTCCAAATTTATAGAATCATTATTCAATTATTGAAAAAGCACTCATATGTTTCCAAATTTATAGAATCATTATTTAATTATTGAAAAAATATATATATTACAAGGATTTTTTTAGGTTTTTTAAATTTAAGATTTAAAAGAAATTATTATATTTTTATATTTAATAAATTATTAAAATTCTTTTGACCACAAAAATTAATTATATTATATACATAATAATAAATTTTTAATATAATAATTTTTAATTTTATCATTAAAAATAATAATTATATATATATATATGACTAATACCAAATATAAAAATATTCGAGTAAATTAAAGAGAGCGAGAGAGGACGAGCGCGGAGAGGAGAGGAGAGCGCGAGCGAGAGAGCAAAAATTGCCCTCACAATGAGAATTGCCGATATTAATGTTAATGTTAATCTAGTAACATAAAACACATGAAGAACTTATATATGTCGGCATGTCTTAATAATCTTGACCCTAATCCAATATTGGGTCTTAGTCTCAAGAACCTTAACCCTAATCCAATTTTGAGTTAACAAATTTAAGAGGGTTGAAAAAAGAAATTATTGCAATAATAAATAGTTGAGAGATATATAAGAATATTATAAATCTATAATAATCTATTAAGAAATCTAATAAACTTATTTGAAGGGTTTTAGTAAATAAAGTTATTTTAATCTTATAGGATTATTAATTTAGAATATCAAATAATAATTAAATATTTAAAGGTATAAATATTATAAAGAAATAAGATATATTCGGTTTCCTTATAATTTTTCCAATAATTATGGTGATATAACATAACAATATATTGACTAATTATTTATTACAATAATTATGTTAGACTTTCTCAATAAAATAATAATATATCCAAATTAAATGGAAGGAGAGAGGAGAACGAAGAGGGGAATTTGTGCTTAACTCTTGGGTTGTTTCTCTAAGATAGGAGTTAGTTTAGGTAACTTCTATATTGGTGTGTGTCTGGTGAGAAATTATCTCAGCCAAAGGAGAAATTATCTCAACCAAAAGTGTCCAAGATAGAACACACTATCTTGAGAACACTATCTCTCATCTATTTATTTGTAACATTATATTCAATTTTTTTAATAATAATGAGAGTGAATACGTGAGGAAGCATCAGGCTTCTGCCTTTTTTTGCTAATATATTTTGTGTCTGGTTTTATATATTTGTCCGAGCTGTTTTAATATGTATTATGTGGTATCAGAGCTACAAAACCGAGGGACCTGTATGCTGGATTGATTGCCTTGGAGGGCCAATCATGCCGACTTAGCAATGGATCTGATGCTAGCTGCTTCGATCAAGTCTGCGGTGGAGTAATATTAGTGGTAGCTCGGTGTAGACGAGGTGAAGGAGAATCGATCTGGAAACTGTGAGGAGCTCAGACAGCCTCGAGTGAATGTCGTCTCTGAGAGTGAGCATCCAATCTGGCAGCCCACCGTGTTTGGTAGCCTGGGTTCTCCGTTAACTATCTGTAGAGATTTTGTATGAGGAAGGAGTTAGCAGGAATAAAGTTATCCTCGTATTTCGTAGCTGTTCGGTGAATACGTGGTGGATATGAATCTGTGGCGTCGGAGCTGTGGCATTGGTGAGCATCGTAGATCATAGCAGCATCGATCATCCAGGAGAATTAGAGCGACATGTGTGGAGTAGCCTGCATCAGTGAAGTCTGCCGCTCTTCGTCAGATCTATGGATTTAACACGTCCTCTGCAACTTGGATCATGAGAGATCTTATCAGCTTGTTGCTTCTCCAACATACCCAAAGAGCAGCATACTTCCATTCCCAAGCCCCTGATTTCTTTCAATCCAGAATTTGATTGAAGTTTGTCTTCCGACCCATGGTATCCCAGCATGCAGCACCCATGCAGAAACATGTGTTGCCTGCCTCTTTTGCCTTTTTTGCTTGATTATTCTTAAAAGGGAAAATTTCATCATCTACAAACCTGGATTATTCTCGCAAGTTTAAAGACAGAAATTGTTAATTCTGGACCAGCAATTGATTATTTTGGTGGCTGAATATTACACCTGTTGGTTAACGGTTGAGATCTTCATCTTTGGAGGACCAAATTCCTTTTCTAAAGAAGGCAAGTTTATCATTTATACGCCTGATTCTTCTCTTCATAACTGAAGGTTGAGCTTGACATATTTATGGGTAAGTTTCCTACCCATAGTTCTGCATTTAAACTCTACATTTGTTAATCAGATCCCTTGCGTGCCGATCTTTATCATCTCTTACATGCCAAAGCGTCCTAAGACCGTGTTTCCAATGTGATCGCTAAAGTATTTGTGTAATACTAGTAAAACTGCCTCTGAATTTAGCTCTCAAAACCCCTTAAAAATCCTTGAATTGCCAATCCGATCCAGATTACCAAAGTTCCAAGTATCAATTCAATTCGAAGCAAAATGATCAAAGGATTTCTGGCAGTAGATTCTTTTTGCAAATGAAATAGACAGTAAATAAAGAAATGAAGGTTGGGGCTGAGTCTTCGCCATTTCTTTCCAGAAAGATGAGAAAGATCTGATGTTCTATTCTTCGTACATAGATACATAATGTGTGTGAGTATTTATTTTTCAAATATCAGAGTGTAGAATATGATAAATTCTTATGTGTTTGCATCCAATAAATTCGTTGTTGATCCTTGGTGCCAAAGCTGAAGAATCTTGGTAGTAGCAGTGCTGATGTTTGTTTCTAGATCAGAGATACTTGTTTCCGGATTAAAGTTGCTCACGTTGATCTGGATCACCAATGCGATGGAGTAAAGCGCCAACAGTGATTGGCCCTTACGTTTCTTGTGTGTTGAAGTTGTTGATGAGTCGAAGGCCATGTCTAGCGCGATCTTTGTGAGCTTTCACGTAGGGCAGTCCACAGCCGAAGCCGAAGCCAGCTAAGCCAACCTACCAGCGGAAGCTAGCCAAACCAGTCAAAGCCAGTAAAACTAGCACCCACGTGAAAGTTGCCAGCCTGAAAATCGATTGAAAAAAAGTGAATGAATGTGTTTAAGATTTTAATTCAGGTTTAAGACTTTCACAAAGTTCTTTTAAATGAATGAGTTTAAAAGAAATAAGAAGTGTTTTATTTTTGTATTTGGAGTGATAAGTGGAGAGATAAGTGGTTTTCTTTTTTGTAAATGTGGAGTGATACAAGTCAAGTGAAAGTTGTTATTGTGATCTAAAGAAAGGTTGAGTCAGTTTTTTTTGAAGACATTTTTCTTTCAAAAGTTCCAGAACTTTGATTCCAAGAAGATGTTGAGAAGCTGAGCCATTGTGTCCTCCAAAGTTTAATAAAGATATCATTTTTTGTGGTGCTGATGTGTCCTAGATCCACCCGAAATTGAATAAGGGGATCTAAGGTACACTATGTGTGCTTGATGGCGCATGTGTTTTATGGCTTCATGTTTTTTCCTTTTGATCTATGTCTAGTTGTGACACATCAATAATTTCATTTAATATCGCATACATAAAGCAAATACACCACATAGCTGCAAGATCAACACTACAACAAATAATCAAATTTCTCAACATCGGCATTCTACCTCAACAAAAAAATTCACTCAAATACAATCAAGTTCATGAATCTACAAATTCCAGCATTTCAAAGCAAAGTCCACATCAACATTCTTGTAAACAAATTTAAGAACTTGGTAATCACACTCAAATTACATTGAATTGTAAGGGTGCATTCTCGGTTGAAACCGACACCCACATTTTGATTTGATCAGAAGTCAAGTGCGTCAATTCTATTCCACTTAATCAGATTAAGACAAGTGAATTCTTTGTTTTATGTGAGTCATTAAAATCCTTGTAAGCTTTTTTGGGTGCATTTTCGACAGTGTTCGACACCCTTCCTTTAAAGCAAAATCAAGTGAATGCATGAATTTTAACTCTAAAGAAAACAAGCAACAAGTTTACATCTCCTGCAAGCGAGCGTGATTATTCATTCAACCAAATTGCATTAATTCAGTGCAAAAATCAACACATCAAGCGAGCCAGAGTGAAGTTTATTGCAGTAATCATCAAACAAGTAAAATCAATCAAGTAACTTGACATCAACCTCAAGCAAGTGTGGCTATTCATTCAAGTGAATGTGAATTCATCAAGTAAGTCAAGTGAGCGCTTAAACAAACGCGATTGTCATCAAGCGAGCATGAATTCCAGAGTTTAAGCGAGAAAATTTTACAACTCTAGCAAGTGCAATCAACAACAAATCAAGCGAGCGTGCCATTCAAGTCACATTCAAACGAGCCTGTCCTTCAAGTGAAATAGTTCAAAGTACGACATATCCTACAAGAGAGCTTGTTTTCCAGTGAGCAAGTTCAGATGGCGCAACATATTCAGTTGTTAAACATTCTTCATAGTTTGATCATCTCCAGTGACGAAGACATGGTGCACATCAGCAAAGAAACTCTTGCTGATCTTTCATGGCATCTACAACAAACACATGAAACCATTGAATTTCTTCAACTAGAGTCGCAACTACAAAGAGATGAGCTACAACAAAAGAGTGCTTCTTCCAAGTCATTCAACAATACAGATGAAGATAAAGATGTCAATTTCAAGCAGCCCACGTAGTGTCAATGCCATAGTTGATGGAATGATGGAGGTGAATTGTATTGAGAGCATTTTGAGGGAAGGTGTTGGGCGATGAGCAGGGTAGCAATACAATCGCTAAGCTCGATGGCAACTCGGCGTCAGTTATTCTTGCCTTGAAGAAGTATAATTGGAGCATAGTTGGGGCGAGGGTTCGCAGCATCTCTGTGGGTAGTTGCTCTGGTTGTGTCATGCCCCCAAGCCTACGGTAGTCTTTCAACTGTGCCGGCGAGGTGCGGCACCACCGAACACTTTCTTTTTAACAATACTTGTGCACATGGACTACGCCTAATTCACAACCGTGTACTTAGTTTGTGTTTCGCAACCAAGTATAATATCAATTAACCTTTCTATCAATGAACACCCATACTTATTCATTATCCATAGCAATTATAAAAGAAGACAACAATTGCACGATATAAAGGGGAGGGGCAACTCTCTTGAACAAGTCTACCCAACAATATATTATATCAGTTCTTCAATAATACAATCATCACAAGTAATGCTTGACAAACTCCAAGCCAATACTTAGTTTCTTTTACAACATAGGCATAAATCAGCCTTTACAACATTTGTGCCACTCTTGCATGGTAGGAGGGTGCTCACTCGAGACACCAAGAACTCCACCTCAAGTTATGCACAAATCTGCACACTCATCACCCAACTCACGGCACACCTTGCCAACCATTAACCAAGAAACAGCTCTGCGCACTTTCCAAGTGAAGCGCATGATCTATGCGCATTCCCCAGCTAAAACTACACACTCCTTCTTGCTATGCAAAGTTCCCAAGTGATGCTCGAATGTGTAGTGATCGAATGAATCCAAAATCCAGCCAAATGCCATCATATATATATGCTTTCTTCAAGGGTGGTCGCTTGCCCAGCCGACCCCCTTATCGGTGGCTTGCACACTTCAACAAATGCCCAGGAAGCCGTCGGCTAGCCCACATGAACGCCCATGCTCCATCGAGTATAAGTCTCCATCGCTCCACGTTCATTTGCTAAGTGTCGCAATTGCTCTCCTTCTATCGTCGCATATATCGTCACATTTCCTCCACACTCCCGTCGCACTTCGGTTGGTCGCACCCGCCCATCGCACCATCGTACGCCCATCGTGCGTGCGCGCCCGGTTGCCCGGCGCCCGCCCGTCGCGTAAACTAGAAGGCATTACATCCTCCTCCACCTGAAGTTGTTGTCGTCCTCGACAACATCCCTAAGCATCAATATCCATGATGTCAACTCCTCCACATATGGAAAACATCCCTGCAACATATGTAGGACTCCACCTCCACCATGTCTCATCTCAGCAACCAACTGTCACCAAGATAGCCCATACCAAAGTATGTCATATATCAAATGTCCATGATCATCGACCACCTGCCACAATCTCTCCATGTTGCTCTCCACCATGGAAGGTTGGTCCCTCCAACTCAAGCTACATGTCCACTGCAACCATGTGTCAACTCCATCATGTGCAAAACTTCCCATGATACATCAACAAGTGCTAACACATATAAACCATCTGCCAACATCTCATCTCCATCATCTGTCAAGTGCTCTAAGAGAACACCTCTCTCCATCATGTGTTCTATGTGTCCAGCTACCATGATACTCCAACACAACAGCTTCATGTGTTCTATGTGTCCAGCTGCCATGATACTCCAACACAATGCCAACATACCTCTGATCACTGCATGCTTCCCATGTCTGAACTAGTTGGGTAGCTAATCCAACCATCATGCTCAAATCATGAGAGTGAACATCCTCATGTCATCATCAGTTATTCCTCAAAACATCTGCCACATCCTGAACTCATCAAGAATAAACCATGCTCAGGTCCATGAAGTAGCCTCCATCCCATCTGCAACATGTCATGATGCTTGATGCCAAGCCATCCCTGCACCATCATACCTACTCAACTGCTTTAAGGATTCACTGCCATGAGCAGCTAACAATGAGCCCCAACTTCTTGTCCATCTAAGAAGATGTAGAGGGGTTAGAGCCAGAAGGCTCACCCTCACTAATCATCTCAATCCATCTATCAGGATCCTCAACCTCCATCCTTTGTAGATAAGTGACCCGGTCCTCCTCTCGAACATCCAGCCTCACATATAACTCCTCATCATCATCCTCATCCTCAACCACCTCTAGCCTTCTTGCCAAATCCAAGATACTATCTGAAAGTGTTTTGATGACCAATGACTGCTCGTAAGCTTTTTCTCAACCGTGGACAATCGCTTACTCATGTCATCCAATTTCTTCTCATCCCCCATTTGCATCACTGCAAATTTACAATCAGTCCTAGTCATACCAAAGGTAGGCACACCAATGGGTACATCTTCCCTTCCATCATAAATGTATAGCTTCTTCAAATGTGGAACAATCATGGCATCATATTGTTTCATAAATTCCATCCCTAGGACAGCCTCATAGTCATCAATCCGCACTATAGTGAAGTCCACCTTCCTGGTCCATTCACCAAGTGTTGTGTCCACCTGTTCAGCCACACCAAGAACTTCATCCAGAGGAGAATTCACTGTCTTCATATGTGCCTTGATAGGTACATATTTCTGCCCAATCCTTCTCTCAATATCTTCACCCATGAAGTTGTGAGAAGCCCCACTATCCACCATAGTGAGTATACCATCATCTCCAACCTTCATCCCAACATACTCCAACTTATTCCTCTCACGATACTTCCGAGAGATCACCTCTGTAGTAGCAGCAGCTCCAAGTATCTGCATCATCCCCACAGAAGCACCTTCCTCTTTCGCATTAGATTTTGCTATGGCAGCCACTTTTGGTCTAGAAGGAAAATTCTTCACCCTATGTGGTCCAGCACATATCCAACACTTCAAGACCTTCTTCATCTTCGAACTATCATCCGATTTCGAAGCATCATCTTTCTTCTTACCTTTCTGCTTGTCGGACTTCTTCTTCCTATCATCAGAAGTCTCATCATAATGCTCCACCAACTTGTCAACAGCAGCAAAATCTTCTTCAAGTGTTCTAATCATTTGTCTCATCACCTCATTGCGAGCCCAAGGCTTCATCCCAATAATGAATTTAAACACTTTGTCTCTTTCCGCCATGTCAAGTAGTTCAAGGACCGCACTTGCAAACTCCCGCTAATATGTCTAAAGGTTACCTGTCTGCTTTATGAATTTAATCTTCATCCTTGCTTCCCATGTTTCATCCTGAGGACTAAAATGGGCCTGCAAAGCTCCTTTCATCTCATCCCACAAAGTGATGTCACTAGCATTGCCACTGGCAATCTGGTCCATCCTCCTTCGCCACCACATCTTAGCATCCTTTGTTAGAAACTGAGCAGCTACCTTGACTTTAGCCTCATCATCAGATAGACCCAACCGTTCCAAGTATTGCGCCATGTCCCACAAAACGTTGCCAAGAGTCTTTGCACTCCTTGTACCATCGAATGATTATGGTTCCTTGACTTTCACATGAGGCACTCCTCCACCTGAACCATGCCTCACGGCCTTCTTCAACACCGCTATCTCATCCTTGGCTTTGTCAAGATATTTCTTCAAGTCCATGATCTCTGCAAGGCCCTAGTCCCTTGCTGCTTCAACCTCCTTGACCCTTATTTCAAGTTGTGTACACATAAGATCAGTGTACTCGTGTTGAGTTCGTAATTCATCAAGTTCATCTTTCATCCTCAAAGTTGCCTCTTGCTCTTTCATGACCAAGTCAATCTTCTTTTCAAAATGATATTCCAAGTACTCCATTCTTTCCAACACTTTCTACATCAAACCAAGGGTAGTATCCTTGGCATCACGACTAGACCCAGCATGGGATTCAGCCATTTCCAATAGCCTTCTCCTTCTTTGCAACCTAGTCTCGACCATGCACCGGCTTCACCTGCAACCCAAGTCCTTGATGTCACACTTATCAGGAAGTGTTTCACCAACTTCTTTCCCCTGCAAGAACCTGTCACCACAGTCACTTCTTCACAATCTTCAATACTTCATCAACCCGGCTCAACCGAGCTCCGATACCACCTGTCATGCCCCCAAGCCTACGGTAGTCTTTCAACTGTGTCGGCGAGGTGCGACACCACCGAACACTTTCTTTTTAACAATACTTGTGCACATGGACTACGCCTAATTCACAACCGTGTACTTAGTTTGTGTTTCACAACCAAGTATAATATCAATTAACCTTTATATCAATGAACACCCATACTTATTCATTATCCACAGCAATTATAAAAGAAGACAACAATTGCACAATATAAAGGGGAGGGGCAACTCTCGAACAAGTCTGCCCAACAATATATTATATCAGTTCTTCAATAATACAATCATCACAAGTAATGTTTGACAAACTCCAAGCCAATACTTAGTTTCTTTTACAACATAGGCATAAATCAGCCTTTACAATATTCATGCCACTCTTGCACGGTAGGAGGGTGCTCACCCGAGACACCAAGAACTCCACCTCAAGTCATGCACAAATCTGCACACTCATCACCCAACTCACGACACACCTTGCCAACCATTAACCAAGAAACAACTCTGCGCACTTTCCAAGTGAAGCGCATGAGCTATGCGCATTCCCTAGCTAAAACTGCGCACTCCTTGCTATGCGAAGTTCCCAAGTGATGCTCAAATGTGTAGTGATCGAATGAATCCAAAATCCAACCAAACAACATCATATATATATGCTTGCTTCAAGGGTGGTTGCTTGCCCAGCCGACCCCCTTATCGGTGGCTTGCACACTTCAACAAACGCCCAGGAAGCCGTTGGCCAGTCCACATGAATGCCCATGCTCCATCAGGTATAAGTCTCCATCGCTCCACATTCATTTGCTAAGTGTTTCAATCGCTCTCCTTCTATCGTTGCATATATCGTCGCATTTCCTCAGCACTCCCATCGCACTTCGGTTGGTCACACCCGCCCGTCACACTGTCACATGCACATCGTGCGTGCGCGCCCGGTCGCCCGGCGCCCGCCCGTCGCACAAACTAGAAGGCGTTACAGGTTGCTTCCTTGCAGTTAAAATGAATATGATGAGGAATTATGAAGAATAACGATGGTATCTGGTTCTTGGCATCAGCGTCGGTGTCGATCGAGTAGGTTACAGGGGCGTTTGGCTTGAGAGGGTGGCATACTTGCGAAAGCTACGAGAAAGAGCATATGGAAATCAAGGAGGGTCTAGTAATTATGTAGAGATGCATCCACCAGTAACAGAAGGAGGCACTGGAAATGCAGGAGCACCAGATCGAGAAGAATGAGCGCATCCGGAAATCAGATCAGAGGATGAAGTGGACACTATGAAACAACAAATTGAGAACCTAAATATCAAAATGGATGAGAACAACCTGAGGACTGTTGAAAAAGACACTGGAATTGATCTCAACAGTCCAGCGTCGATGGAGGAGTAAACAATTTTTTATGTTTGTTTCATGTATTTTTTTATGGAAAACTTTATCTTTAAATATTTTTTAAGCCAGTACTGCAAAATATAGTCATAAGCTAATAGCAAGGGGAAATTCTTTTGGTTTTTTGGGAAAGGATGAAAAGTGTATAATTACAAAAGCCCTAAACAAACTTAGCACTTTGATGTAACTTTCCTGGTTTTGACCAAATACAAATACAGATTAATATATATCTACTATTATTTCTAATAAATTGAAGCTCATATATATGAATAAGATTGTTATAAAACAATTTTACAATTTTTTCCATTTTTATATATTAATAATTATAAGAAAAAAAATAAAATAAAATAAAATTCAGATACCATTAAAATTTTATTAAAATTATTAGAAATTAACTTTACAAAAGTCTTCTTGGAGTACATTGTATAAAAGAGCATATTGAAGGTTTAAGTGACCAGTGTTGTGGTGTGGCAAAAGAATCATCAAATCACATGAGAGTGTTACATCATACACAAAATTATAAATTTTAAGAGAGAAAAATATATGTGCATTCGACAACATTTGTTTTTAAGTTTTTATTCTATCATTTTTATGCTTAACATGTTTGGGTGGGTTCAAGTGATAAGTGTTGTGGTGCGGTATTAGATTGTATCAATTCACATGAAAGTGTTATAATATAATAAATTTAAGAGATAAAGTCAAATATATAGATTTGAAAATTGTTTTGGAATTTTGTTTATCTTATTATTTTCTTTCCAATGTGTTGTGCTTTTTAATGTTTATTTTCAATTACTTAAATTTATCATAATCCTAAATATATTAAATATGAATAGGGTTTAAAAAATAAAATAATTTAAACTAATTATTATATATCCACTTTAACTTTTAATTTTATATAATTTTCCATTTGCTTGAAAGATTATAATTAAAATATTATTTTTCTGTGCTTGAAACATTATAATTAAATATTATAAATAATATAGATTTGTATAATCTTTATATTTATTTGTTTATTATTTTTTAATATATTAGTTTTATAATAATTATGTCATTTTAATTATATATTTTTTAAAGACACTAAGGTCTGGTTAAACTAATTATTGGGAGATCGATAAGAATGGTGCATTGCAAAACATTAGCAACATTAAAAATATTTTTATTTCTAAGTTCAAAGAAAAAATGTGGTGTGCGAAAGATTTAGCTGCTAAAAAGAAATTAAGATATTCTAAGGAGGTCATCAACCCTACCCTAGAAGATCAAAAGTATCCCTCTGTTTTAACTAGGTCAAAGAAGAAAATTAATATAGCCAAGATTAGAACGAACTCTCATGAGCTCCATAGTGAAACAGGTTGTTGGGCAGTTCCTAAAACACCATGGACTATTTGAGAATATGAACATAGAGGATGAAAATCACTTCCTCTTAGTGTGCCCCACTTACAACCATATTAGATCTCAGTTTCAAAATCTTTGTTGCAATATTGACCTTCCTAGCCTTTTAAGTCGTCAAAATTACAGTGGGCTCCAGAGACTTCTCTCCAAGCTTTTTAACTACATATATAAAATCTTAAATCAAACTAAATAATTAGTTTCTTTAGGTCCGATAGACCAAAATTTGGTCTCAGTGGACATTAACCACCATCATCATCATCATAAAGAGAAATATAAATTCCTTAAAATATTTTCTCTATTATATATTATTTTAATTAATTTAAATTTATAATTAATGCTTTAAAAAAAAATTAAAATTCCAAATATTTTAATGATTTTCCTCATAATTATAATAGGTGAAGAATTTACTTACTTTCTTTATTATTATTTTTTAATTTATTAATATTAATAAAAATGCTATATTTTTTTATTGTAATATTTATTTTAAAACATCACTAAAAAGGAAAAGAAATTCTTTAAAAAGAAATTATAATCACCAATAAAATATTTTAACATTAATGACTAGAGTAATTTACAAGCATATTGCATAAAAGAATGTATTGAAAGTTAAGTGACAAGTGTTTGAGTTGAGGCAATAGATGCATAAAGTCACATAATTGTGTTACTTTATAGAAAATATGAGAAATTTTATTAGAAAAAATCAAAGGTGTGGATTCTATTTTTTTGGAAAATGTTTTTCTTTTATCAATTTCAAATCTAATATATTTCAAGTCTAATGTATTTGTGGGTATGTTGTGTGTTTTAATATATAAATTAAATTGTATATGTTTAATATAATTTTAGACATATTGAACATAGATGGGAGTGTAAAAAATACATGTAGCATTTTATGTATTTCATTTTTTTAATCTTAAATAGTATGTAAAAAAAATTTAGGTATTAAAGAGATTTAAAATTAATATCGGTTTATAGTATTATTTTCTTTTAGTTCATTTTTTTCTTTTATTTTTTATTTTATTATTATAAAAAATGAATATTTTTTAATGGAAAGACAAAATACATATACATTCCAAACTTTTTTGTTAAATTTTTTATTTTATCATTTTTTATGCTTAAACATGTTTCTCTGCGTTCAAGTGTTGTGTTGTGGTAATAGATATATCAAATCACATGGAAATGTTATTTCATAGATAATATGATAAATTTTAAAAGAGGTATAGTGAAATATATAAAGTCCAAAGTTGCTTAATGTCATACCCTTACCTAACTACACATTACTATCATAAAAAAAAAAAAAAAAATTATTTACCCTAACCACATAACTATGTATTAACTTCTCCATGATTGTTTGACTCAGATAACAATAGATATGATTTATAATTGCGCCGATTCGAACGTATCATCCCTTTGACTATTAACTTGACCTTCGATTGTCCTTGATAATTCGAATGGTACCAAATCATTATATGCGGCAGCAGGTGGGGTGCCTTGGTTGCGACACCTGGCGTCTCTGAAATCCCTCCATCGATCTGTCGCGCTGAGCTTTGGTTTTGGTAGCTGGGACCTTTAATGCTACAGTCCCGCCACCCTCTTCTCGGGATCCTCACAATAATCGGCGGTCCAGATTGCCACTCCAGATCTAACGGTGGAGGTTAGTCATGCTTTGGGCGGGTGATACATAAGGGGTAATCGTTCTGCTCCCGGTCATTTGTTTTGTTACTCTGGCTTCGCAGAGGTAACTTCTGCTCCGGTGGTTACCATGGCGGGATGCCATTTCCGTGAGGTTTACTGATGCAGTTTTACTGATTCTTACCATGGCGAGGTGCCATTACCATGAGGACTCCTCTTACAGCTTGCTGGTCCCTTGAATGGTTTACGGTGGCGGCCTGCGGGCGGCGAAACCCTCACGGATCTTGCCCTACCTCCAATCTCGATAGGTAACAGGTCTTCACCGTTTTCATTATTGCTTTTGTTTATTCTTTCACTGGATCTGATAGGAATGTATTTAACCACCTTATTATTGTTTATGGTGCAGGGCAGCAGACCTACGAGTGTGCGGTTGCAAGAACTCTTCCTGGTTCCAGCCTTTATACCTTTGACCAGGTAAGCACGCTAACCTCGCGGTTGCAAGAACTCTTCCTGGTTTCGGCCTTTATACCTTTGACCAGGTAAGCACGCTAACGTGTAGGTTATATCCTGTAGGTTATAGTGATTGTTTTCGCTTTGGAGTCAAACTTATAATAATCTTTCTCTATCAGGGTTTACTCATTCCACTATGACCTGGCGCCATGGTCTAACTCGACAGCATTTTCTTTTCGTTCTCTGTTTGCGAGTACAGGGGTTGAAAACCCAGGTCGTAGACTGAGTAGATGTCAGTAGGGTTTTATTGATGGTTACAGTCTGTAGATAACTCAGATCCAAGTCTGTAATTTATTTGTATATACTTTGTAATCTTAATGAAAGGACTCGGCATTAGGGTCGGTTGATACCTCAGGTTTTATGATTGATCTTGTTATCGAACAGGTTCTGCATGTTTCTGTAATCCATATTATTTTCCCACTATTTTTAATATGTTGCAACTGTTAGCGCACGGTGCCGTTCCCTATGGCCACCGATGCTTCATATATTACACACTGTATTTATTTTAATTTCAATGAAATGACTTGAGAGTTTGTTTTTGACTTTGTCCTTCCTGTGCTTGCCTTTATCGGATTATATAATACATAGGTTCGTGGATTAATTGTATATTTGTTAATACCGAATAAGCCAATTGACGGAATTATGGTAACGACCCTGATGGGATTTAGGTTGGTTTAGGAGGCCTGTTACGGTCCCGTAACAGCTCCATTGATGGCGTTTCATTACTGCTCTTTACTAGCTGTAACTTAGCCGGTTGATGTTTTATATTCGGTTCTTCAGTTTTCTTGCGGTTTTAATAACTATATTGCCGACTGGATGATATAATCATTGGGTATATCAACCCTTGTTTGATTGTATGCGAGCGCCACTCCACTTGGTGGTTCACGCCGCGGCATCGGCCAATACAATGATTCCATTGTTAAGTTTGTTTACAGTTGTTTTGTGTTATCATTATATAGTAGGTACATCATTTCGATTTATTATGACCTTTACAAAATTAGGTTCTTACGGTGGTTTGTAGCACTATGTCTGGAACCCGCATTTACTACAAAACAGTCTTGTATTTATTCCTTCGACTGATATGTTCAGGACAGACATGTATTCATGTTTACTGACTATTATACCCCCGCAACAAAACTCCAAATATTTCTGTATTTATTTGGTTTCTTTTCAATGCTTGCAACAGTATTATGGGCAATGTAACTTTGCTGCTCGTAGAGTTTCTATAATGAAAGTAATGGTTACTTCCGATGTTGTTAACTAGTTTATGCATTAATACATTGAAACTTGTTTCCATACTCGATACTGATGAATCAGATGTTATATTTATTCTAATATTTGGTGATTGTTGTCCCTTTTATCACACAACTTAACTTTATTCGGAAGTAATGAACAAGGTGTCTCTCGGTTCTCCCTTCCAGTTTCTTCCTATTACTAATATAAGACATATACATATGTATAACAGGGCGTAATCATTCCTGTATTACATTCAGTAATTCTTAGGTTCTGTATTACAGCCACAGAGTCACACTCACAGAAACTACATTTCAGATTCCTAAGTAAACAGGATAATACTTAGTCTCTAATTAATGAAACTACAGATACTTACCTGTA
>APFE031458478.1:2755-19909 GCA_000404065.3 Pinus taeda | reverse complement strand
AATTTCAAACCTTCCCATATCTGTTTTGATTGATCCTGGGGCCACGCTAAGTTATGTAAACCCAAAAGTAGTAGAACGTTGTAATTTACAGTCTGTTAAATTTAAAAACTCTTGGTTAGTACAATTGGCCACTGGAGCCAAGCGGAGGGTAACCTCTACGATCAATAACTGCTTTTTCACTATAGCAGACTAGCCAATAATAGCTGACCTGAACATACTTCCTCTGGGTTCTTATGATATTTTAATTGGAATGGACTGGTTGGAAAAGCATTGGTCATTGGTGGACTGTAAAACCAAAATCATCTATTACAGAGATCAACAAGGGAACAACAAAGAAATGCAGGGTATTAGGCGACCTGTGCAGGTCCGGCTGATAACTGCAAATCAATTGGTAAAATGTGTACGGAAGGGCTGTCAAGTGTATGCCATTCAAGTGGGTTATGCGAATTCTAAGGACAAGACAACGTCTTTGAATAATATCCCGGTAATACAAGAATTTGCAGATGTGTTTCCGGAAGAGATCCCCGGGCTGCCGCCGCGAAGAGATATAGACTTTACTATAGAGTTAGTACCAGGGGCTGCACCGGTGTCACGAGCACCATACAGAATGAGTGTACCTGAGTTGACAGAATTAAAAATGCAGTTGCAAGAGTTACTCGAGAAGAACTACATTCGTCCGAGTGTGTCTCCATGGGGAGCCCCGGTGTTATTCGTTAAGAAGAAAGACGACACCCTTCGGATGTGTATTGATTACAGACAGTTGAATAAGTTGACTATTAAAAACAAATATCCTCTTCCCCGGATAGATGAATTGTTTGAACAGGTGAAAGGCGCAACTGTGTTCTCTAAGATCGACTTATGATCAGGCTATCATCAGATCAGGATTAAAGATGAAGACATCGTGAAAACTGCCTTTAGAACCAGGTATGGACATTATGAATTTGTAGTTTTTCCGTTTGGCCTCACCAACGCCCCGGCAACCTTCATGTGTCTAATGAATGGCATCTTCCATCCTTATTTGGATCAGTTTGTGCTAATATTTATTGATGATATTTTGATTTATTCACGCACTATTGAAGAACATTATGAGCATCTTCGAATAGTATTACAGACCCTTCGGAAACATCAGTTGTACGCTAAATTCAGCAAGTGTGACTTCTTCAAGAAAGAAATTCAGTATTTGGGACACGTGATCTCAAAGGAGGGAATTGCAGTGGATCCGGAAAAGATAAAAGCTATAATGGACTGGCCAATTCCCAAAGATGTAACGGATGTCCGATCTTTTATGGGGTTGGCAGGGTATTATAGGAAATTCGTGGCAGGTTTTTCTAAGGTGGCATTTCCCATTACCTCATTGCAGAAAAAAGGGAAACTGTTTCATTGGACCCCAAATTGCGAGAAAAGTTTTGAGCAATTGAAACATTTTCTCACCACGACACCTGTCCTAAGTATAGCAGATCCTAATAAAGATTACGTAGTATGTACGGATGCCAGTAAAGAAGGATTGGGAGGAGTCTTAATGCAAGAAGGCAGGGTAATAGCTTACGAGTCTCGCAAACTAAAAGAACATGAGCAGAAGTATTTTGCTTATGATCTGGAGTTGGCTTCCGTAATACATGCCCTGAAGATGTGGCGGCATTATCTCATGGGCAGAAAATTTTTGCTGCATACCGACCACCACAGCTTGACCAACTACTTCAGCCAACCTACCTTAAACGCTAGACAAGCAAGGTGGGTAGACTTTTTAAGTGGTTTTGATTTTGATATAAAACACTTGCAGGGGAAGGAAAATAAGGTAGCAGATGCTTTGAGCCGGAAGGTACAGAGTTTGTATGAAATTTCCATTAGTGGGTGGAAAAGTCCCTTCCTAGAAATTATAAAGGAAACTGCAGATCAAGACACTGAATATCAGCAGCTAAAATTACAAATACAGCAATCTGCTAGAGAGGACAGCCAACAGGAATATGAATTAGATGATGCTGGCAGAATTTATTTCAAGAAACGGTTATATGTGCCAAATCAAAGCAGGATCAAAAATCTGATTATGGATGAATTTCATGTTAGTCATTACGCAGGTCATTCGGGATATCAGAAAATGATAACAGCAATCCGAAAGGAGTATTTCTGGCCAGGAATGAAGAAGAACATTGTCGAATACCTATCGCAATGCCTGGAATGCTAGCAGATTAAAGCTGAACACCAACACCCAGCAGGATTGTTACAACCACTGCCAGTTCCAGAATGGAAGTGGGAAGTCATCTCCATGGACTTCATCACAGGATTACCTAAGACAAAAAAGAATAATGACTCCATTTTCGTTGTAGTGGACAAGCTGAGTAAGGCTGCACATTTCATACCAGTGCAATCTACTTATAGAGTTGCACAGATTGCTCACATTTTTATGCAGAATATATTTAGGTTACATGGGCTTCCGAAAAATATAATTTCCGATCGTGATGTGAAATTCACATCAGCATTTTGGAAAACATTATTTGCTGAATTAGGGACTCAACTAAACTTCAGCATGGCATACCACCCACAAACTGATGGGCAAACGGAACGAGTGAACAAGATGGTAGAAGATATGTTAAGGGTTTACGTCATGCAACAACCCACGAAGTGGGAAGATTATTTACATCTGGTAGAGTTCGCGTATAATAACGGTTACCATACCTCGACGCAGATGAGCCCATTCGAAGTTATGTACGGACGAAAATGTCGTACACCCACTAGTTGGGGAGGACCGAAAGATAAATTGAGCTTAGGTCCTGAAATGCTAAAAGAAATGGAGGATATGGTAAAGAGGGTACGTGTCAACTTGAAAGCTGCCCAGGATAGGCAGAAGAACTTTGTTGATCGAAAAAGGACATTTAAGGAATTTCAGATTGGGGACCATGTGTATATTCGGATTCAGGCCAAAAGAAGTACATTGCAGTGGAGCGGATGCACCAAACTGGCACCACGGTATTGTGGACCCTTCCAAATTTTGGCGAGGGTCGGACCAGTAGCTTATCAACTGGCCCTGCCAAGTCACATCCTAGTTCATAACGTATTTCATGTTTCTGTTCTAAAGAAGTATGTGTATGATCCTAGGCATGTGATTCGATGGCAAGAGATCCGGGTGGGTATGAGTTATGTTAAATTCCGCAAGAATTGCACATGAAAAGTAGAAAACTAACTTCAAATTGTGTATTGCAGGTCGAACCGGAAGGAGAAGTTCTGGTCGAACCGCTGAGCATTCTCGACCAGAGAGAAGTGCAGCTGCGGAAATGAGTTATTACCCAAGTTAAGGTTCAATGGTGACATTTTGGGCCTGACGAGGCCACTTGGGAAGATGAGGAATTGATGAGGAGAACCTATCCAGGTCTATTCGGTTCTGAGAGACACCGAGACGGTGTCCAATCTCAGGGGGAGGAGATGTAATGACCAAATATTTTACGTAGATAAATTACTTATTTACTCTGTGGTTAAAGATAAAACAAAAATTACTATTTTCTGAAGTGATGGAAATATTATATGTTTAAAATTAAATAATATGAAATGCATAATTAGGTGTGCATGATAATTTCATGTGGAAAGTTATTTCTCTCTTTATGCATGAGAATGAAAGGAAAAACAGTTGCCAGTACACTAGGGGGAAACCCTAACTGTTTTCTCTTCTCCTTAGAAAAGGGGAAAGGAGAAAAGACCTGGGTTGTTTTTTGAACAAACAGGAAAAATAAAAGGAAAGGAAGGCACTGAGCAAAGAAAGGGTGCTACGTCTGGTGAGGACCAGATAGCACAGGCACAATTGTGCTCCCCTTTGCAGAGGCTGTGGCCAGCAAGGGATCGCTTGGGGGAGAGACGCAGTACAGACGACTGGTCTCGTGGCTGGGAGGATATCAAGCATCAAATAGCCTTCTACGGGTGGTAGAAGGGCGGAAAGAAGCAACAGATATACATGTAAGTATTTTGATTTACAAGACCTGAAGATTAGATATCGATGACAGTATTAGTAATTTGTTTATGATCATTTTTAATCGTGGTTATAATGTGAGGCAGTACCTGAATTTATTAAAGGTATTACTGTCATTTAGGTTACTCTGTAGATCATATATGTAAAAAGAAAGAGAGAAACCGGTATGGGAAACTTACATAGAACCTGCACATTATACTCTGTCTTTATATTAATGTGAATCACAAACAAGAAAGGTAGATAACTAAAGATGGTGTAGATTTAGTCCTGTACAGCATTATATATATGAAAGACAGAATTAGATAAACAATCATGCAGACTGTGGTTCATGGAAAGGACAGTAATAAGATTTAGAAATCAATAGAACAAAGTTTATCTGAAAATATTTAATATACAGCAAGAAGGCAGATAACCCATCTCTGTATTAGAGGCAGAGCATCAGAATAATTGAAACGGTTAACTGTCAGGTGAACCTGAACAGAAACCCTCGTATTACCATGCGGAAGCCTGTAAGTGATGGATTCAAACAGATAGCAATATTTAAACCAAAGAATTATCAAATGATACAACTCGCATAGGTACTATTAACAATTAATAGCCATATCCTGACAGCGATAGTCTCGCGAAACCGTTCAGGCAAACCAATCAGTAATGCGTAAAGAAAAGAGTCAAGACATAGTATAAGCATAGGATTTCAACAGTAAATGAGTTGCGGTCCGGGCAATATGCACAGGTGGAAACCACCTGATAGCGGCAAGCTACAGCAAGATGCCGAGGTCTAATTACCGAGACCTATTTACTGTAGTAAGTATTCAGAGGGTCACTCATTAAGCAAAAAGGAAGATAATTAAATTAAATAGTTGGGGACCAGAACCATGCATATACAGTAATCACATGAATAATGACAGAACGCACTTAACATTACCATTTCTCGGTCAAACCGGCCTTTTTCTCAAAACCCAAATCATTATACAGTAGAAGTTCGTAAAAGCCGGATTCATGGTATAATGAACTGACCTTAAAGAAAGGAATTATCAACCGAGTATTTTTAAGTACGAATAAATTATTACATCATGAAATCATGAGCAGGCCGACAGCCAAATAATGCAAGACTGTAATAATCATGACAAAACCCATACGGGCGAAGCAAGCGACATATATAATACTATCATTGACATTCGAAAGAAATATAAGAGGCAAACCCTGTCATTTAAATCATGAAAACACATCTATTATCAGATGATGAGAACAGGGAATTTCCATTACTGTATGATACCGACCAAGTCGGGAGAAATCCGAAAAACCATAATGTATGTCAAACTGTAATTACAGTGACCGAATCATTACATACAAATAATCTGAGGACTGAATAATTAAACAGACTCAGAGTTGCTCGAGGATAACTCGGCTCGGGTATCAAACTCAGAACAACCTAAAACCCTAGGAGCGGTAACTAAATCATCATACTCCGAGTAAATCAAGTGAAAAAGGAGACAACTGTCATACGCCTTCGAATAGCAGGATTACCAACAGACCTGGCAAGAAAGAATAAGTATAAGGCAACAATCATAACAATAACTAAAGACGGGAGGCCGTGAGCTTCGGAAGCTTACCTGGTCAGCGAAGTGGGGGCAAAACCTCTACACCATCATTGTGGCTGCCGTCCTCACGCAAATCACAGGTACCTGCCAGCAACAAACAATGGATTATCCACTCATATAAATACAGAGAAAAGTAGGTTACTGTAAAACCGCAGCGAAGGTTACATACCATTCATGGACGCGCCGAAGAAAGACATCAACAGAGCTCGTCGCCAGCAGTAGTTCGAGGACTGTAGAGTTAACAATGGCGGAGACCGGACCGAAAGGGCTATGGCGGACCAGAGCAAGGAGCCGCTCTCGGCGACCAAAACAATGACAAATGACCCGAAACTTCTGGATGTAAACCCTAAATACAATGCCGCCAAAACCCTTAATCTCTCCACCGTCCGATCGTTGAGGGCGATCACGATCGTCCATTGCAATGACGATCCCGAGGAAGTGGTAGCCACATTGTTATCATAAATGCTCCAGCTACCACAAGTGAATGACTGAACCGTAAGCCAGGTGTTATGTATTTGTTAATACAACAATGAAGCGTAAGTTGGACTAAGGTTATGGACCGCCAACTTAAACATTATATAGTCCTGGTATTAATTATGATAATTGTAGTTATGTATTAAATAATCCAACGTTATATAACAAGACACGTTACTATGATATCGTGTGCCTTTGATCCGATGTTGGGTAAGAAAACAGGGTTATAAAATAATTTTTTTTTTATGTATATAAACTTTAGGTATAGAGGGTTGTGACATCTTGGAAAGGCGTTTTTTGTGCTAAATTTATTTATATATATTTAAAAACATGTTTCAACAAAACCAATTACGCTTTCACTCAAAACTATATAACTAGATTTCTAGAGAAATGGCTAAAACATTTATTCATTGGAATATGCTTATACTAATTAAGAAATTTACTGCTTTTTATCTATAGGTGAGAGATTCTCTACCTTAAATTACTCTAATATATATCAAAGGAAGCGTGGGAGGAAAGAGTATGTATTTTTTGTTCTTTGGAAAAGTGGAAATAGAAAAATATTTCATTTTAGAATGTGAGGCCTTCAAAGACAATAGAGAAAGTTATGGAAAAGTTATGCAATGGCAGCTGGCTCTTGGGATAATCTGATAATCTTTTTAGTGAGGGAGAAGCTGGGAGCATTTGTTTTGAAGCTTCACAAAAAAAGGGTTGAATATATCAAGAAGCTAGCTCTTGGGATAATCTATTTAGCAAGGGAGAACTTGAGAGCATTTATTTTGAAGCTTCACAGAAAAAAAGTTGAATACATCAAGAAAATGAAGAAACAATCTGTCCCATAAACTATATTTAGCCTCTTGGACAATAAAATAATTTCTTTTTCTTTTATCATAATTAAGATTAATAAATTTACATCAAATATTATAAAAGAAATATTAAAAAAACACTCCAAAATTTTCTAAAAATATATTTGAAGCTTATATATGTCAATGATATCGTTAAAAACAATTACATATTTTTTCCATTTATATATTAAGAAAAATCATTTATATATTTTAATAATTATAACAAAGTACAGTAAATATTATTATAATGTTTAGAAAATAACTTTACAAAAGTAATCTTGTAGTGCATTATATAGAACATATAAACCAAGATACAAGTAAAATATTATTAAAATGTTTAGAAAATAACTTTACAAAAGTAATCTTGTAGTGCATTATATAGAAGAGCATATTGAAGGTTCAAGTGAACAGCGTTGTGGTGCCGCAAGAGAAGCATCAAATCACATGAGAAATGTTCACACTTATCTCTTAAAAATTTTAAGAGATAAAATACATGTGCATTCTACATCTTTTTTAAGTTTTTATTTTATCATATTTATGTTTAACATGTTTGGGTGCTGTGTTAGGTAATAGATGTATCAAATCACATGAAAGTGTTACAATATAATAAATTGTTGTGTTGGGATAATAGATGTATCAAATCATATGAAAGAGATACAATATAATAAATTCTAAGAGAAATAAAGTTAAATATATAGTTTTAGATATGATTTATGTATTCTAATGTTTATTGTGTTTTTTTGTGTATTTTTAAATTATTTAAATTATATATCCTAAATATATTAAGTAGGAATAATATATTAAGTATAATACAGGTTAAAAGAATAAATAATATTATTATATATCCATTTTAACTTTCAATTTTATATATTTTTATGCGTTATAATATTATAAATAATATAATTTTTATTTATTTTTATATTTTAGGGTTTATTTGTATTTTTAATATATTAGATTTATAATATTTTATTTTTTATTATTTTTTTTTTTTAAATTACTTAAATGTTTTCTTTATTATAGTATTTATCTCCATTTAATTAAGTATTTATAATCAATGTTTAAAAAAATTCCCAAAATTACATATGTATGTGAAGAAATTACAATACATTCTTACCTATTATATTTTTTATGTGCTAATAGTTTTTTTTAATGTTAGATTTTATATTGTTAGTATTCATTTAAAAAGAAAAAGAAAAAGGTAAGGAAAAAAGTTATGAGAGAATTTTTTATTAAAGAAAGACTAACGAAAATTTTTAATATTAATGACAAGAGTATTTACAAGTATAATGCATAGAAGAACATATTGAAAGTTAACTTACAAGTGTTATGGCGTGGCAATAAATGTATATAGTCCCATAATTGTGTAATATCTCTAATGTACTCCCATAAAACTCATAACAGTTACAAAATAAAATTATTATTAGTTTATTTAATGAAATCAAGAAACGGCTAGGTCTCGGAGCAGTTACAAACCACCATGGGATTGTCTTACCATTTGATTATTTTCTTGATCAATTTTACATGAGAAATACACCCTATAATTCTAACTTGTCCAACGACAATTAGATTGGAAGTAATCTTTGCAACACTATGAATCACATCATGTGACCAAGCCACTATCTTTTTCATAAGCTTCTTAGAGATAGATTACAACTGGCACAGTTGATTGTGTAAAGATATACATTTCTTGGTTTGATAAAGTTCCACGATCAGTGTATCCATTAGGTATGAATGCTCTAGAATGATGACGATGGCGACTGCTTTTCATTGAAGTCGTTCAACCTTTAACATGTTGGCCTACAAATTATTGATTTCATAAATACTACGCTCAAGAGATAAGTACTCTTATCATTATTCCTGAAAGTAGAATTTGCATACGAATCATTTTATATTTAAAATAAGAGAAAGTATCCTTGTTTTAAAGAAAGGTGTATATAAATATCATTTTCATAGCTTAACCACATTAAAAGATAAGTAACCATGCTTTTCTAAAGGTATTTCATATAAAAGATAAAGAAATTACATTACTTTACTTAAAGAAAAATTGCATGGTAAAAGATAAGTTAGGGATGTGGTTTTCTTAAACACACAGGAAACCTACACACAAAAAGATTAAAGAAATCATGATATTTTTCATGAAATGAATGTATGTAAACTTTTCTTATGAAAAGAGAAAGAAAATAAGTTATTTCATTTAAAAAAAAAAAAAAAAAAAAATTGCAAGGAAATTATGAGAGATAATTAGATTATTAATTTCCTTAGAGATATTAGCATAATTCCTATAGACCCTTAATAGGAATATGTGAACAATAGTCATATCCATTATATTGGAATTCTTGAAATGAATTTTTATGATGATTCTTAAAAAGGAAATATTAATTGCATGCATCATTATATTAGATTTCGAAGTAAAATGTCTTTGCATACATTATCGTATTAGATTCTTGGAAAAGAGAAAATATTTTGTATGCATTATTCTATTAAATTCTTGGAAAAGAGAAAGGTGTGGGTATATGCGAAAGAATGGTATTATGCATTAGACATTTCAAAAAAATATATTATTTAGTGCATGAACAAAGGAAAACCAATGTGTTATAGAAATATATATTTGCATGCAAGGAAATATTAATTGTGTCTTAGAATTCTTGAAACTGAAACACTTGTTTAATGGCTATTATGTTTAAACTCTCCTTTTGAGAACATGGAGGTGCATTTGCAAGTGAGAAATTATAGTTAGTTTGATGTTTCTTGAGATAAAATAAATTCCTTGCATGCACCAAAATAGAACTAGTGCGATGGATATTTCTTGAGAGGAAATAAGTTATCCACGTGCACGATATAGAAATACTATGTTTGATAATTCTTGAAAGTAAATGTGTCATTTTCTTGCATGAAAAATAGAAATATTGTGATTGTTCCCTTGAGAGGGGATAGTATCTTTGCATCCATGAAAAGTACACCTATGATGTTGGATTCTTTGAAAAGAATTATGCATTGAAAGTATATAATTATTGCGTTATTCCTTTTGAAGATAACACATGTGTTTTCTTTTAGAACAAAGAATCTATTTGTGTGTACAATAGACTTTGTAAATAACTCTATATTGGTAAATATGCTTTTGGAAAAGGGACTTTCATTTGCAAGTGTGATAGTAGTATCTATTATGTTACCTTTCCCTTAGAATGGGACATGCATTTATATGCATAATAGTAATAATAATAATATCTATTGTATTCGATAGATTAATTAGTTACATGCACAAAGAAGAATCTAAGGGGCTAACTTTCTTTGAATAAGTTTTTATCTAATTACATGCATGGAAAACAAAGCTAAGTTGTTGGTATCCTTTAAATGAAAATAGATAGTTACAGTTGCTTTTCTTTGGAAAGGAACGCGCGCTTGTGTGAGAAGGATCATAGTAATATGGTATTTATTTTGATATGTTTTTTTCTTATAATTAATGAATGAGTAGTTTTGCTAGAAGAAGCATGTTGTGATATTATATTTACATTTAATGTATGCACATGAGTAGATGTTAAAGAATCACGATTAAATATTGAATAATGGTTGATTAATACTTTATGTAATCATGATATCAATGTATGTTGACAGCAACAATGGTAGGAAAGGATGGTGACTTGTGCAAAAGGTATATTATGTTTAACATGGTGGTAGGTAAATAATTAATGGTCCATGTTGATGAGTGTGAGCTGCAGGATGGTCCATTGATGGAACAAACAAGTCACAAAGATATAAAGATTGAATATTTTTGGGTAAATTATAGCATGACGATTGTAATAGCTTTTAGCTAGATATTTTGCATTTAAATGATTATTCCTTGTAACATTTTATGACAATGGTTAAGGGATAGACTCCCTTATAATCCATTTAGTGAGAGTTGAACAACCTCATGAGCATTTTATAATAAAATTAAAAATTTATTGGTGTTCATCCTACGGGGTTTCCACGCTATATCGGTGTTCAATGATGTGATTACTTATTGTGTTAGTGTGTTGATGATGATTCCTTGCATGATATGATGTTTATGATATCAAGTATGTGATTAAATAATCTAGTTAAAAGAATCATGAAAATGATGCAAGATTGTGTCAAAAATTTTATGTTAATATGTTACAATAGTGGTTGTTAATGGTTATGTAACTCACTATTCCTTACTAAAGCTACTATGTTTTATGATGAAGATTTATCTATGGTATGAGAATTTGAATAGTAACTTGGATAGTTACCCGTGGGTAAATTGTGTAAAAAATATATATATATATATAAAACTATGCATTTTCATGTGAGGTTACCGAGGGATATTACAATTGGTATCAGAGTTGAAGGTTGAAGCATTAGCGCCTTTGGGAATCGTTAAGCAGAAAATAAATCGAGGTATGTTACTAGTGGGTATCAGCTCAAGTATGAGTCTAACAATCTGCATATTGATATATGCAGTAGACTACTTTTGACATGAGATGTATGACTCATGTTTATAACCAAATTGAAGAGTAGTAATTACTAAAGTCTGCTGCAAAATTGTGTTCATGACATTTGAATTCCGATGAGGATAAAGAATAATTGAACCTCTATTACACCTATGAACAATCTTAAACACTCACTAAGGAAAGTGAGATTCAACTACCAACTTTTACAAATATGAAAATATTAATGATACATTCAATGAATATGGTTAAAGTTATAATGCACTACTTATAATGAGTGAATGCATGAATGTAAAATATGGGGAATGTCCTTGAAGAAGACGATAGAGTGTTTAAAATAATATTGGAAGAGCCCCTTTAGATGTTAAAAGTGAACAATGAGTCGAGTAGTGAGACTTGACTGTAATAGCTAGTTGTTGATTGAGTCTTGTCATGACCGTGTTCGTAGAATTGATTAGTTATTATTGTTGATTTTTATTAACGCTTATTGTAAGTTGCAAACAAGTGATTATGGTAGTTACTTCATGTGTTCATATGTTGGTAATAGTACACAATGGGAAATTGGAAATGTTTGGATTGTTACCCTAATTGTCATTGACATTTACACATTAGTGAATATTTGCATATACTTTTATGCATGACAATATTGTATGCATGAAACTAAAATGATTGTGAAAATTAATACTTGTTTGAACAATGGATATTTATGACTAATTTTGGTGATGAGATTAAGTAGGGGTAGTTTAATGGCAACCTGAGAACCTATGAAGGTAAAACATTACAATGTGAATTGCAACTGTAAATGAGAAAGTATAATGTTATGATATGCATGATTGTTTTATTTTGAAAATCATAATATATACCACATGTATGTCAATTATGTTTCCTATCAATCTAGATATTGTGGACCCATGTTGAAGATTAAGTATGAATGCATGTTGTACATAAATATTTCTTTTGTTTTAATTATAATGTGCATACGGTTCATTATGTAAATTATTGTGGGAAAGAGTGTTAAAAGAGAATTTTAGATGTCAGACAGTTATGGACAGTTTTAAAAGGCTATAAGGCCTTGGGTTGATGGCAGTTGTTTGCCCGGAGGGGTTTATGGTGCTTACCTACCCAGATTGCCTCTCCCTAGAGATAGATGATCTCAGTAAGGGAGAGTTGGCCAAGATGGTGAAGAGGGGAAAAATCCTGTGGAAACTCAGTTGATTTTGGAGCTTCTTGGAGGAGACCCAAAAATTCCTCATAGACAGGACGTTATCGAAGGAATAGGTAGGACATTACAAAGAGAAATCTTGTATTAGACCCTTTGTGGTCATTGGAATTCTTAAGCTAGTTGGCCAGAGGAATTCCATACCATACCTAGTATGATCTTTGTCAGAGAACTGTCTAGATGTAAAAATAGCTCAATCTGGTTGTAGGAACTGATTCCCATTGGTTGGAAGGAGTATTCTTTTGCCACTGTTGTTCTCATAGCATAACAAGTTAACTAATGAGATAAGTGATGTGTTAAAAATGAATTTTCTATATAATTGTGTAAATATTTTGTGTACATATTGATAAGAAAGGAACCCAGTGTTTAGTAAGGAATTATTGGAAGTGTAGTTCCTTTATTGTATTACCAATCTTATGAATGTCTTGAGCAGGGTCTAAGACAATTTTCACTTGGTGTAGTTATTGTTCATTTTGATAATTGAAGAGCTAAGTGCTCTTTGAGTACTTGTGGAAGTACTTGCATAAGTAATTATTAGTTAAAAGTATTTCATTTGATTGAAAATTTTGTGATTAACATGATTATGTTGGATTTTTTAGTCATACCTTATAAGGTGCTTACCATGGAATGTCAATGGATTGTTAAGCCATTCATAGAGTGCTTGCATAAAAGGGACCATGATTGTTAAGAGTAATTGTTAAGTAATGATAAGTTAGTATAAATATTTTTTATTTTATTTCTATGAATTTGAATAATGGCCAAGTGATGGAAAGTGGAACTTGGATATTTTGCAGTTATAAATGCTTATGAATATTGATAAATGTTATTTTTTTTGTCTATGGGTATTTTTCAGAAATGAAATCCTTCATTTTAGAAGGGGAGAGATCCCTTTTATGGTGGGTTAGATTGTTATATCATGTGTAAAATTTAAATATCCATTGAAAGATGAACATTGAGGACGATGTTCTGTTTAAGGAGGGGAGTATGTAATATCCCTACTGTAATATAATAAAACTCATAACAGTTACAAAATAAAATTATTATTAGTTTTTTTAATGAAACCAAGAAACGGTTAAGTCTCCAAGCAATTACAAACCACCATGGTATTGCCTTACCATTTGATTATTTTCTTGGTCAATTGTATATGATAAATACTCCCTATAATTACAACCCATCCATCAACAACTAGATTGGAAGTAATATTTGCAACACTATGAATCGAATCAGGTGACAAAATTGTTGTATTTTTCATAAGCTTCTCGAAGATGGAAAAAAGATAGACTCCCATATTGTTAAATTATAGTGCAATCACCTATTTATCGATATTGCTCGGAGTCCCAAATAGGCATAATATCATAAATGTACATACTACATATTGTTGAGTTAGTAGTTTGGCATTACAATTGAAGCCAAATCTAGTTCATGCCTTCCGATATAATATATTATGGTTGGCACTGTTGATTGTGTAAAGGTATCCATTTCTTGGTTTGAGAAAGTTCCACAATTGGTGTATCTATTTGGTATGAATGCTCTATAATGATGACGATGGTGACTACATTTCATTGAAGACATTCAAACTTTAACATGTTGGCCTGCAATTCATCGATATCATAAATACTACGCTCAAGAGATAAGTACTCTTATCATTATTCCTAAAAGTATAATTTTCATGCACGAATCATTTTATATTTAAAAGAAGAGAAAGTAACCTTGTCTTGAAGAAATGTGTATATAAATATCACTTGAATAACTTACCCACATTAAAAAAGTAATCATACCTTTCAAGGGTATTTCATATAAAAGCTAAAGAAATTACATTACTTTACTAAAAGAAAAATTGCATGGTAAAAGATAAGTTATGGATGTGGTTTTCTTGGAAAGAAAACACACATGAAACCTACACACACAAAAGATCAAAGAAATCATGATATTTTTCATGAAAAGAATGTATGTAAACTTTTCTTATGAAAAGAGAAAAAAAATAAGTTATTTCATCTAAAAACATTGCTAGGAAATTATGAGAGAAAATTATATTATTAATTTCCTTGGAGATATTAGCATGATTCCTATAGACTCTTAATAGGAATATGTAAACAATAGTCATATCCATTATATTGGAATTCTTGAAATGAATTTTTATGTTAATCCTTAAAAAGGAAATATTAATTGCATGCATCATTTTATTAGCTTTTGAAGTGAAATGTCTTTGCATACATTATCGTATTAGATTCTTGGAAAAGAGAAAATATTTTGCATGCATTGTATTAAATTATTGGAAAAGAGAAAGGTGTGTGTATGCACGAAATAATGGTGCTATGCATTAGAACTTTGATTATATATATATTATATTATATATAATATATATATATATTTATATATATATATGATAGTGCATGAACAAAGAAGTACAACCAATGTGTTATAGAATTATATATTTAACATGCAGCAAAATATTAATTGTGTGTTAGAAATCTTTAAAATGAAACACATGTTTAATGGTTATTATGTTTAAACTCTCCTTTTGAGATCATGGACACGTATTTGTATGCATGAAAATTAAACTAGTTAGTTTAATGCTTATTGAAAGGAAATAAGTTCCTTGTATGCACTAAAAAGGAACTATCGTGCTGGATATTTCTTGAGAGGAAATAAGTTATTTGTGTGCACAAAATAAAACTACTATGCTTGATATTTCTTGAGAGGAAATAAGTTATCCACATGCAAGATATAGAAATACTATGTTTGATAATTCTTGAAAGGAAATGTGTTATTTGATTGCATGAAAAATAGAAATATTGTGTTTGATCTCTTAAAGGAGATAGGATCTTTGCATCAATGAAAAGTAAGCCTATGATGTTGGATTCTTTGAAAAAAATTATGCATGGAAAGTATATAATTATTGTGTTAGGCCTTTTGATGAGAAACAAGAATTTGCATGAAAAAAAGAATAATCATTATGTTAGGCCTTGGAAGAGAAACAAGTAATCAAATGCAATAAATGCATTAACTTGCCTTTGGAAAAATAAATATATCTGCATGCAAGAAAGAATAACTAACACATTAATTTTATTTTAGAACAAAGCATGTATTTTTGTGTACAATAGACTTTGTAAATAGATTTATCTTGGGAAAGATGATTTTGGAAAAGGGATTTGGATTTGCATGCATGATAATAGTATCTATTATGTTAGCTTTCCCTTAGAATGGTACATGCATTTGCATGCATAATAGTAGTAGTAATAGTAGTAATAATATATTATATTGGAAAAGTTACTTAGTTACATGCACAAACAAGAAGCTACTTTCTTTGAATAAGTTTTTATCTAATTACATGTATAGAAAACAAAGCTAAGTTGCTAGTATCCTTTAAATGAAAATGGATAGTTACAGTTGTTTTCCTTTGGAAAGGAATGGGTGCTTGTGCGAGAAGGATCATAGTAATGTGTTATTATTTTGATATGTTTTTTCTTAGAATTAATGCATGAACAGTTTTGTTAGAAGAAGCATGTTGTGATATTATATTTACATTTCATGTATGCACATGGGTATATGTTGAAGAATCACTATTAAATATTGATTATTGGTTGATTAATACTTTACGTAATCATGATATCAACGTATGTTGACAACAACAATGGCAAGAAAGGATGGTGACTTGTGCAAAAGGTAGATTATGTTTAACATGGTGGAAGGTAAAGAATTAATGGTCCATGCTAATGAGTGTGAGATGCAGGATGGTCCATTGATGGAACAACCAACTCACAAAGATATAAAGATTGAATATTTGTGGGTGAAATATATCATGATGACTGTAATAGCTTTTAGCTAGATATTTAAATGATATTTCCTTGTAACATATTATAACAATGGTTAAGGGATGGACTCCCTTATAAGCCATTGAGTGAGGGGTGAACACCCTCACGAGCGTTTGATAATAAAATTGAGCATTTATTTGTTTTCACCATATGGGGTTTCCAAGGTATATCGGTGTTCAATGATGTGATTACTTATTGTGTCAGTTTTATGATAATGATTCCTTGCATGATCTGATGTTTATAATATCAAGTATGTGATTAACTAATCTAGTTAAAGGAACCATGAAAATGATGCAATATTATGTTAGAAATTTTATGTTAATATGTTACAATAGTGGTTGTTAATGGTTATGTAACTCACTATTCCTTACTAAAGCTACTCCATGTAATAATGAAGATTCTATCTAATGGTCAATGAGGAATCTGGAATAGTAACTTGGATAGTTACCCTAGGTAATTTGTGTAAAAAAAATTCTAACTCCATGCATTTTCATGTAAGGTTACTGAGGGATGTTACATTGTGTTACTATAAAGAAAATATGACAAATTTTAAGAGACAAAATCAAATGTATGGATTCTAATATTTTGGAAAGTGTTTTCCTTTTATCATTTTCTAATCCTAACATATTTGTGTGTATGTTATGTTTTAATATATATGTTAAATTATATAAGTTTAATATAATTCTAGACATGTTAAGCATGAATAGGAGTGTAAAAATTATATGTAGCATTCAATGTACCTATTCTTCCTAGATGTCATGTAACATTTTAAGTATTCAAGAGATTTAAGATTAATACAT
>APFE031458477.1:138833-159915 GCA_000404065.3 Pinus taeda | reverse complement strand
ATATATATTTTATTTTCGGAGCTTCATTTTGGTTAAGTTACATGATCCTGATGCAAATATTAATGAAATGCTTTTCTTTTATAAATGTCGCAAATGTCTATCTAACACATAATTTTCCAATGAATCTGTTAATGTGTTTAAGTTTCTATAAATATTTTGATATTGGATAGAATCGAACTGTCTTGCCAAAATCTTGACCTTTAGGAACATGCGATAGATAGCTGGATTCCATACATATTAGATACCAGTGAGTTGTAGAATGACGAGCTGTCAGTCTAGCCTGACAATAAGTCAGCGTATGCCATGTGCGATTGCATCATAGAGGAGCTCTATCAATGCATTGTATTCGGAATGTTGTTCGTTGATCGGCCAATAAATACCCCTCTAAAACTTACTAACTCACTGCTTGGATCAAATATGGCCCAGGCCATAGAAGATAGGTTCCGCAAACTATGGCTTGCTTTGTCGGCATATCCAACAAACGATTCCAATGGGTTTGACATCTGTAACAAATTCAAAAGTGGATTACCTAACCAAAATGATTTCTCTTAGCGAAAACAAAAATGTAACAAAAGCATATGAAGAGGTTACTACACTGAGTCAAGCATAGTAACGCTTAAGGTACAACCCATTTCGAGGTTGCGACAGTGGAATCCCGTCATAGTCTACTAACTTGTAGGCTCCTTTTGCTAATACACGCTTAACAATATAGGGGCCCATCCATAAAGACTGGAACTTACCTGCTCCCAACGTATCGGACTCCTGGTCATAAAGCAAAACTAGATCACCTTCTGAGAAGACACGGGGTTTGACATTCTTGTCAAACTACGCCTTGACTCATTTCTTATGTGCTTTGTTAGCCAAGGTGGCTTCACGATGGATTTCATCTAGTTGGATTAATTCCAAGAAATGAGCCTCCTCTTCTGAAGTTCTGGGGAGAAGGTCGACTGCGAGTTTGAGGGACAAGATTTGACACTGAACTGGTAAGATTGCTTCCAAGCCATACACTAGCTGAAAGGGTGTAAAAGCGGTCACATTTCTCATCGATGTTCAGTATGCCCACAAGGCTAAGTACAGGATTAGGTGCCAACTCTGTTTATGGACTCCAATCATCCTTTGCAGCATGCACTTTAGGACTTTGTTGATTTCCTCAACTTGTCTGTTAGCTTGCGGATAATATGGAGTAGAGCTATCATGGGATAGTCCTAATTTGGCAGCCAACTCAACCATCATGTGATTGCAAAAATGCGATCCATTATCTATGACTATAGCTTGTGGAACACTGAATATGGAGACTACACGATTGAAAAAGAAAAGAACAGTCGTTTCACCACTGTTGTTTAATGTAGGCATCACTTCGATCCATTTCGTAAAATAGTCAACTGTGACTATGATATACCCATGCCCCTAACCGAGGTGGGGTTACATGTCATGAAATCTATGCCCCATTTGGAGAATGGCCCAACAACGACTACCAGATGCAGAGGCGTAGGTGGTATTCTGGTTTTGCGATCGAAGATTTGACAAGCATGGCAACTTTTGACTGTGGTTATGTAATCCTTGAACATTGTTGGCCAGAAGTACCTTGCTCGTAAAATCTTTTGCATTGTAGCGTAACCAGATTGATGCCCCCCACACATGCCTGTATGACAATCATTCAGGACTTTTTCGGCCTCCTCATGGATGAGGTACCTTCGCATCGATACCACGATGGTAAAGTGTATCACCGACGATCATGTAGTCTTTTGCTTGGTATCGAATACGTCGTTGCTCTAAATGGGAGGTATTAGGCCTATATGTTTGGGTCTGGAGATAGATGATTATATCTCCATACCACGAATCACTTGAAGATATCAGAAACAAAGATTCATCCACAATTGTTGCATTGGATGTTGAATCATTGGACGACAATGGGAGATCGCATAGTAACTCCGCGAAAACCAAGGCTTTCTTTGATTTCGATTTTACGAATTCCAGATCAAACTCTTGTAAAATTGCTATCCATTTGGATTATTTTCCCCCCAGTAACTGTCACGACAACATATAAGTCATGGGGTTGCAATCTGATAAAATGGTAGTTTTTCAAAAGATGTTATAGTGTCGAAATCTCTGTATCGCTTGAACTGCTGCGAGAGACAGCTTTTCAACATAGGAGTACTTGGTTTCTGTATCATTTAAGTTTTGACTGAAATAATAAATAGGATGTTCAATTCCATTGTCTTCTTGAAATAAAAGCATTGCTATGGTCATATCTACTGCAGCCAGATACAGGTTAAAGTGTTTTTGATAATCAGGAGCATACATTAATGATGCCTTTATTAGGGATTCCTTTAGAGCATCAAAGGAAGCTTGCACAACCTGATCCCAGACGAAGGGTACTTATTTTTTCAACAAACACGTATAACCTTTAGCAAGTTTGGCATAATTTGGAATGAACCTCCTCAGAAAGTTTGCTTTCCCTTGGAGTTTCTGAATCTAAAGCAAGTTTGAAGGTGGAGGCAAATCAATGATTGCCTGAACCTTACACAGGTTGAGACAAATCCTGTCCTTCGAGACTACAAAGCCAAGTAAATGACCATAACCAACACAAAACAAAAATTTGTGTGGATTGAGTCGTACCTTGTAGTGTCGGCAACGTAGAAATATCGCTCTCAAATGCCGTGGATGATCATTCTGCTTTCGCGAATGCGCTGGAAGATCATCGAGATATGGTTGAACGATGTTTTTGATGTCATGGAAAGCATAATTCATTGCCCTATGAAAGGTTGCCCCTACATTCTTTAAACAAAAAGGTAGCTTGCAGTAAGCAAATGTGCCCCACGAACAAATAAATGCAATCTTTGACTGGTCCTATGGGTGGATATTTATTTGATTATACCCGGAAAATACGTCCATAAATGAAAATATTTCACATCCGGCTCATTCATCAATTATCTGGTCCATGAAGGGTGTAGGGTAGTTGTCTTTTGGACAACCTTCATTTACATCCCTATAATTGACACACAGTCTAATCGTTCCTTGCTTTTTCATTACAAGAACAATATGCGATATCTAATCAGTTAGAGGAATGGGATAAATGAAACCAGCATGGAGAAGTTTTTCAACTTATGCCTTGATGGCAGCGGCTTTCTTGGGGTGCACCTGCCGAAGCTGTTAAAACAGGTCAGAGAAAATCTCCAAGCCTAAATCTCCATGTGTCATTTGCAAGGGAGATCATTATCATCGTGATTTTCCTTGCATCCCTCGAATCTTAAGGGACTAGTCTCCTCGTTTGCACAATCCGGTATCATCAACCTCTGACGATCATGTTGAGAGTACACCGTCAACTAGTGAAAATGAAGTCTCTGGACAGAAAGGAAAATGTAAATTTCCTTGAAAACTATGTGCAGGCAATCATGTTGTCCACCGTTATCCCTTCCTGGATGAAGCTAAAAGAGTCTTGGATAACCATCCTACTTCACCGATATGGCTTCCTCCTGGGTACAAGAAACTCTTGCCAAGTCCATCGGTAGTTGAAATCTGACTGACACGACTTTGTGGTCAATCAAAGCATATATCATTGAAGATAAACCCTCTGAATACACACCAGACGAAAGTCCAAATATCGAGGCAGCAGTTGACCCGGTCTTGTCTTCGAAAAGTCCATCTTTAGATGATACAATCACCGAAGAGAATGAGAATGACACCGTTCAAATTATTTTCTTAAGCACAGACTCCGATGAACATGAGAGCAATCTACATGTTCCTTTACTGCAGAAAGGAAGTTCGTCAAGGTCATATCGGGCCATTTATTCAGTCCCACCTCTGAGCAACCTAGTCGTTTCCTTCAATTGGAATCTACTAGGCAGACCCCGTTTACCGTCTAATGTACCATTCCCGATTTTCTCTCATGTCGTAATACAACATCCTTCTATCTCCACAACACAGCTGCAATCACTGATTAGTGGCTCCCTAACTAGAGCGACCCAGGTTTTAATTAGTGTCCTCTCTCTGATAGTTCTTGATTCCACTTGGAGATTGATGATCTCTTACTCATCCCTGGGCGAATTCAGAGAGGCAAGTGTCACAGGAGAAGTTTCTAGAAGATTCCATGATCATCCACCTTGTAAACTTTCTTTGCCATTTGTCTACTGGTGTCCATCGCACCCTACAAAAGGGATTTCCAGTATGCATCGCACTTTCTGCACTGAGCAGGTGAGATGCATCACACCCTTAGCATTGAGCAATCCATATGGTCCAGTTTTGACCAATTCTGAGCAGTTTTCTATGGAAAACTTCTGGGAGATGATGTAATCGGCTGACCTTGTTCTTTTAGGGCATGAAACAACACTTTTAGGGACTTAGAAGCCCTTGGTTTATGGACATATGTGATTGGGGTTGCAGTGCCCAAATATGTCTATAACAGTTGCCCCCTAAAGCATGCGGTCGAAAATATTTTGATGTCAGGTGAAATGATTTATCATGAGGATCCAAGTTTTTTTGAACTGGAAGGCAACCTGTAATAAGATACAATACAATAAATTATTTTCATAACATTTTCATGATCCAGCTGAGGTGGGCATTCCCATGCTCAGCTTTATAAATTCATTTTCATGTGCATAGGACAGACAACCATCTATGTGGCAGACTGATGATTCTGATAGAGCTATCATCCTTTGATTTGGATGATCATCTGTGCAGCAATGATGTACATTTGATGTCTTTATTTTCCTGAATATATCGCAGCCCGTATGGATGAAACTAGATCCGGGGTCTTCAAGCTCGTCCAATCTTCACCCGAAGTACAAGTCGATCCATGTGAAAAATGTTTTGGAGTCGAACATGGAAAGACATCGCCTGATTACCATCCAATGATGTAAGTTGTTAACAGGCGTGAGAGGAATCATCGATAATGATGATGACCCTCAAGGTACTACAGTACAATTTGTATGGTGTGAAAATGGGACTTGGCGTCGAACACCACGCAAAATCTTTCGATCAAATGCCATTGATGTAAACCTATCGCCAGGAGTGAGAAACTTGCCATTGAGGCATGCAAGCTTCAAAGTACTGAAAGGGTTGTTCCTAGGTTGGCTTCTTGGATAATGAGTTGTCATCAACAAGAAGTGACCCGTCGTAGGAGGGCCTTAATGAATCCCACATCTACAACACAGAATGGAGAAAATGATTTTGTGGAGGTGAAAACGATTTGATGATATAGGGTTTAGGGTGGTGGTCATGAAAGAATGAAGCGTGAGGGTATTGCAACGGGTGAGACACAAGCTAGGTTGGTGAATTCTCTGATCGACTTCTCCTGAACATATCGATGACACTGAAATGGATTGGTAGCGTTAACCCTAAAGATGGATGGTACGATGGACCAATGGTAGTATGACCGGTAAATGGAATAACCCAACCCGACTCAATCATGGTGATGGAGTGAAAATGTCATGTTCAAGAGAAACTCGCTACCAATAAAGTTTCTTCAAGTTTTCTTCCCAATTTTCCCCAGTCATTGCTAACCAGTACCTCTTTATTTTTATCAAGCTTGAGGAGGATAGCATAAGCTTGTTCTATAATTTTCCCCTCGAGAAAACCCGTCGCTACGTTTTAATGAGCCTAGCGACAGTGAAACTCGTTCTCGTCTCTATGGACAAGTTTGTCGCTATTGGTTTTAACGAGTTTAACGACAAAGAGAACTCCGTCCTTTTTAAATTTTAGAGAGTCTGAAAAGGGACATAATGGAAACTCCAGTAATCCTTTTTCTTCATATAATCCTTTAAGTTCGAAAAAGTATAAAATAATACGAAAGGGATGAATTTTCGATAGTTTTAAAGAGCCGAAAAAAACAAGCGTTCGATCTTTTTATGTAATAATCCCTCAGGTCCAAAAATATTAAAATATAGAGGAGGGATAGCACTTCCAATAGCTTTAACGAGCTGGAGAGGCCAATTTCTCGGCAATCTTTTCATATTTTACAAGTCATATGAAAAGAGATTAAAGGAGACTCGTTTTTTAGGAACAAGTGATATTTTCAGGTAGCTGCTAATTCCAGGTAAGGTTTGGAATTTTCCAATCACGGCAATGTCACAAGGATAGCTAAAAGAATCACTCGTCGCAACTATTGCTCAAAAAGGTAAACAATCAAATGGAGGTGTATGATCAATGAGCTTAAACTCTGGGGGAACATTTTCTCATTGCTTAGGTTTAATTTTTAATGAGCTTGAACTTCCCATAAAAACTGCTTGTGCCAGTCGTATAATAAGGATGTCTCATTGATAGATTCCGTTTTTATGGAGCTTGCACCATTCAAAGCTTTCCTCCATATCCTTTCATTATGCAAGCTAGGAATGACCAATCCTATGAGTTTAAAAGTGTTGAGAATCTACAAACTAATAAAATAAATGGTCGCTCTTCACTTGCATGCAAAAAGGTTTGCATGCCCCCAGGTATAGTGAAATAGAGTTTCCAGGCTACCATATAGAAGTTCTCGGATTTGCAAGATAGTTTCCATCCACGTAGCAGATAGAAACACTTCTCGACTAAGTCCATTTGCACAAAGGTGATTCTAGCTCCAACCACATAACCTTGAAGATGGAATCTTATTCCGGTCTAATCCAATTTTCCTCAACAGACGAGTGTCATACTAGTCATATATCCTTCATGGAAACCTTCCCTATACCCAAAGTTTCCCTGCCGAAGTAGACCAGGGTGCATGCCCCCTGGGTTTCAGTCATGGTCACTGAATTACTCGCATTCTTCAGGTGGATGGACTAGAGATTGACGTGACATTCCTTGCGTGAAAAGACCAGTTAGGGATGGAATTTGACTACTAGCTATGTGTGAGCCAGGGAATGAAAGCTGGTCTATGAGCTAGACCACTCAGCCTTCATGCAGAAAACACATTACTCTAAAGAGTGAGGAGACAATGGCTCCCATGCTATAAATATAGTCACGCCCTAGGAGTAGATTATAATCTAACGGTCCTTGGACTACCATTACTTTTAGATACATGGTTTTCCCTCTCAAAGTTATAGGCAAACTTGGAAGGATCCCTAACGACGATTGGTTCCTTTGTCGAAAACTGTTAGATTTCTCATGTCAGGCAGAAGCGATGGTGAACCAAGCGCTTTCCAAGCAGTTGAGGAAAGGATACTCACAGAAGCCCCTTCGTCTATGATGGTACCGACCATGACCATTCTATAAACTTCTACAATGATTCGGAATGGTACATTAGACGGTAAATGGGGTCTACCTAGTAGAGTCCAATCGAAGGAAATGACAAGGTTGCTTGGAGGTGGGACCGAATAAACGGCGAGATATGACCCTGACGAACTTACTTCCTGCGATAAAGGAATGGATAGATTGCTCGCATGTTCATCAGAGTCTGTTCTTACGAAAAGAATTTGAACAGTGTCATTATCATTCTCTTCAGTGACTGTATCATCTGAAGATGGACCTTCCGAAGACAAGACTGGGTCAACTACTACCTCGATGTTTTGACTTTCATCTGGTGTGGATTCAGAGGGTTTATCTTCAATGATAGATGCTTCGACCGACCACAAAGTCATGGAGTTGGATTTTCAACTAGCAACGGACTCGGCAAGAGTTTCTTGTACCCCGGAGGAAGCCGTAGCGGTGAAGCAGGATGGTTATCCAAGACTCTTTTAGCTTCGTCCAGGAAGGGACAATGGTGGACGGCTAATTGCCTTCACATAGTTTTCAAGGAATTTTACATTTTCCTTTATGTCTAGAGACTTCGTTTTCACTAGTTGACGGTGTACTCTCAACATGATCGTCAGAGGTTGATGAAACTGGATTGTGCAAACGAGGAGACCAGTCCCTTAAGATCTGAGGGATGCAAGGACAATCTCGATGATAGTGGTCTCCCTTGCAAATGACACATGGAGATTTAGGCTTGGACGGTGTAGTGTGTGGATTTTCGCTAGACGATGCATGGTTGCCCCTTTTCACCTTTGGCTCCTTCTTCTTCTCCTCTTTCTCCATCCCTTTCTTCTTCTTCTCAGTTACTTGGTCTTTAACTTTACCAGCTTTACAAAGCAAAGAGGAAGGAGGGGAGGGAGAAACAAGCAAAGTAGAAGGTTGGGGGGTAACTTTAGTATCATCTAGTTGCTGACTTGATTGCTTAGGAATCGCGGTGGTTTGAATGACAGAGGTCGAGAAGAGCCATATTGGCAAGCCGATTGTCAGTCCTGGGAGGGACAATGTGGCCATATGAGGTGCACCAACATTTCCCCAAGAGGAGAAAGGACTAGGATTTCCCTCAAGGGGAAATCCTTGGTTGGTGGACTCCATGTTTCTCAACCTATGACCAATGAGGGAACAGTGACTTTATTCTGATTAAAATAAATTTTAGACGCTTTGACACAACTTGGTTTTTCAATTTTTAAGAGTCAATAAAAAGCTAAAGATGACTCTAGTCGCCTTCGATTTTTAATGATCCTGAAGTGACAAGTGCTTAGATGGAACTTTTCCTTTAAGGAATCTTAAAAGGAATGAAAGGGACTACTTTGGAAATCTAGATAGAGGGATTACCAAACCAATCGAAAAACTGTAGAATACTTTTTATGGTATGGCAATCAATCTTCCTGAATGTTGTGTTCAGTGCATTCCAATCGATAGGGTGGTAGACACGACTTCCTAAGGATAAAGGATATAGCCTATTGTGGTCTCCCAATATATACTCGATGGTACGTGGAAGCACAATTCCATACTGGCACTTGTCATCTCAAAGAGGAGGAATCACCCAACCTACAAACAAAGCAATAGTCACTAGGCTTTACGATGCTAGAATACGTCTCTAGCCTAGACTTCTAAATGTTGTGCGTTAGGTTCCAAAGCATTTTTATGTTCATTGAATTTATTTTACAGTTGATCTTTCTTAAGAAGTTTTACTTTTAGGTTCACCATGTGATGTAGATATACAATTCCTAAAATGCAATCTAAGATGACAAACAATCGTTTAATCTTCTTTTTGCAATGAAAATCCTAGCTACGAAAGAAAGAGAACCAGAGTCCTTTCAACATAGAGCAGAGAACACACACTAGATGCACTGTCCTAAATCAAAATCAACAAGCAATCTAAATGCAAATGCACATGCATGTATTTTTTCGCTTTCTTCATGTGTGAATCACAAAAAGAATGCTAAGTAAAAATCTTAATCGTTTCAAGCGACAGTACTATCGATTTTCTCTTCAAAAGACGAAAGGAAGATAATGAAGACACTTTGCGATTTTGAATTGAAAACTTCTTTGGGCACTTGAAAAACTATTAATTCAAATCAAATACAAGAGTAACAGTGTAATCAACCATCAAGAATAGTAGGATTCTTTTCTTTGACTGAAAACAATGCTTGTGACACTTTCAAATCAAAAGACTACAGTTTGATTACGCTACTTCTTTGTAAAGGAGAATCGTAAATGGTGAACAATACATAAAAACATTTACAGTTCTTTGTACTATGGAGGTTGAATCTTGTAAAGGAAGGGAGTATCCACAGTGGTATATTGATCATAGACAACAAAACTCATAAATAGCTTAGATCACCCAACACTATGATATTCCATCAGGAAACCAACAACACTTCCTTACAATATACAATATTCTAGCCTCTGGATCTCTGGGATGAGGGATCCATATATAGATGATTGCAAGGGGTGAGTCAGCTTCTGGGATTTTTATTGGTGTCCTCTCTTTGATAGTTCTTGATTCCACTTGGAGATTGATGATATCTTTCTCATACCTAGGCAAATTTAGAGAGGCAAGTGTCACAAGAGAAGTTTCTGGAAGATCCCATGATCATCCACCTTACAAACTGTCTTTGTCATTTGTCTACTCTCACCCATCGCAACCTATAGAAGGGATTTCTAGTATGCACCTCACTTTTTGCACCGCGCAGGTGAGATGCATCATACCCTTAGCACTGAGCAATCTGTATGGTCCAGTTTTGACCAGTTCTGAGCAGTTTTCTATGGAAAACTTCTGGGAGATGATGTAATCAGGTGACCTTGTTCTTTTAGGGCATGAAACAACAGAAGCCCTTGGTTTATGGACATATGTGATTGGGGTTGCAGTGCCCAAATATGTCTATAACAATAGCACAGGTGGCTTGGAGGTCTATATCATGTGTTTTTTAGTCATTTTCAAAGGTTGGACTCTTATGAAAGCTTTGAGCATAATTGTACATTCATCTCTGCAATTTGGCAAATAAATAGACCAGGGTTTGCAACATTTTTTGGGATTCTTGTGGCAAGGTGATTTAGTATTGTTTCTCCTTCTGCAATTCAAGTTATCATATGTTTATGTGTGCCATTATCTCTCTTTTTTAGCTTAACTAAATGAATCAATTATAAAGGTGGAAATCATTGATGTTGCAATGCTCTACCTTAGGGTTTGTTTAGCTTTTCATGTTTTCCACTGTTTGAAGAGGATCCCTAATACATTCATGCTCTCTCCAAGTCATCATCAGTCTTAAGACTCTCCATTTCACTTATTTCAAAGTACTAAAGCATTTGCGTACCTTGCCCCATAGAAATATCTGCAAGATTGAGTTCATTCCCCAGACCCAAAACTGCCTTTCACTTTTGATCCAACAAACCTACATAAAACTCAATCAAACTCTTCTGAGCATATACCTAGCTATATTTTCCTGAGATTGACAAGGAGAGAGCCCTCTCCCGACCCGGTAGGGCTAGCTACCAGGTTAATCATGGTTTGATGTTACCCTAGACCTGCCTTTCTCAGCCTGAGGTAGAATTAGGCCCTAACAGGTACCATACATAGAATCCTGGTAATAAACTTCCTTCCCATTCTAAATTTTTCCCTCTTCCCACTTCTTTGTTACTCCATGAATTTATTGCAGGATCTACTGGAGAAAGAGCAAAAGGATATGCTCAAAAGTATCAAAGAAATGGTGAAGCAAACCTTCCATATGATTGAGGAAGTCATGTTAAAGTCCAGCCCATGTTTTACCAAAATTCCCTGATTTTTTAGCAGATTTTATGCTTGCACCAGTGCAATCACGTTGTAATATATAGTAGAGCAAGAAGAAAAGTGTCAGCAAAGCAGCACAGTTTAGGTGATGTAAGCAAATCAGTGCAAGCATGCAACATCCTTGCAATTTGATATTTTTGTGATAAATTTTCTTGAAATTAGTATAAATAATCAAAGAGTCCAGCAAACACTCTCTTCTTGAAATAAGCTTTATCTAGCATAGGAAATGTGATCACATAGAATTGCAGGAAACATCATTATGAATGCCCATAAATGTTTTTAATCTTGATTTTTGCAAGGGAGCAACAACGTGACAATTGATTTCCTTGCATGATGACATGCAAGAAGGTCAACATGGGGGGGTGTTGGGCCTCTATTTTGTCTTGCTTTATATCACCTTCTACTCGAAACCACTCATGCTTTCATTTAGCTTGAATAGTCATTGTCATAGTTTTGTGCATTCTTGAAGATAATAAGTATTTTCTATTATTTTATTTTAATGGGATTTAAACATTAAAGGCATAATTAATAATAGTTTGTGTGTTTGCAGGTTTACAAAGTTGGTTATATGCCTATTCTGATAGAGGCAAAGTTCCTGCACCACACATTATTACACTAGTACCGGTAGGGTTCCTGTAGAACACATTCCTGCACCAACATTGCAAATTAATGTGTGCTCAAAATCCACATAATTTCTAAATGGCCATGTTTGACCTCGATTTTTATGCAAATGGAGGTGAATTATGGAAATTCAAGAAAATGGGTGTTTCACAAGTATAACCAATTACCGATAACTGAAACTGTTTCCTGAGATTCAAAGTATTCCAAAAAGTTACAAACAGGTCTTTGAAGCACCTTTATAAAAAAGACTGTTTTTTCCAAAATTCTAGAAAACACAATCAATAAGTTTCCAGACTTCCAACTTCTGCCTTGGTTTTTGTGCAAATGAAGGTAAATAAAAAAATTCCGCGACATGGGTTGTTTTACAAAATATGTAATGGTTGAGGAGATACGAAGGGCGCTTTGTAGGTAGTTTGTTAAAATTATCAAATCTTCCAGAATTCTAGAAAAATCCTAGAACTGGAAAATTCGTATTAAATCTCTATTCTTTTAATAGGGGAATGGTTGTATTGTTATACTATGTAATTAGAATTGGTTAGGATTCAACCATGATCCTTACAAAGAAATAACTTGTTTTAATCATTATGACAGATTATAAGAGGAATGATGCATGTAGAAAGGAGGAGAATGGAGGAAGGATGCTACAGCAGTGTTGTTGTAACTTTGTTTTGCTCGTATCACCCAAATCTAGGTTGGACTCTGTATTTCGTGATGTACTTTGCCTTTGTGAATTAATAGGAAGAAGGAGCTCCACCTCATGCTTTTTTAATCTTATTTGTTCATTTAAAAAAATGAGTATGATCTGAGTTACTGAGCAGCATTTCCCAGCCAACCCAACACGTTTACCCTATTTTTTGTTCTTGTAATTTATTTTTATACTGCTAAGTGTGATTTAATGTACAACACATGAATTCATGTTTGAATGAAAGCGGATCCGCTGTGTGAAGTAGTTAAATTTCCTTTTCCTGCATTTGATTTCGGATTGGTTTTCCCCACCTAATCCAAGAAGGAGAAATAAACCTGCACTAGTGCACGTTGGTGTGCTATTCATTTTCTACAGTTTTGTTTGATTGGTTTTCCTCGCCTAGTCCAAGTAGGAGAAATGAACCTGCACTAGTGCACGTTGGTGTGATGCAACAAGCCTTTCTAGTTTACTTCCTGCAATTTCTTTCTTTCATTAAATACTTTATGATAGGATACATTATAAGGATTGTTTCTTTATTTCTACACTCTGTTAAAATCAGAAACATTCATTTTCATGAGTGCAATTTGATTTCACATTATAATAACACTTGCAGTAAATAAGAACTTATTTCAAGAATTAAAAGCTAAGTGCAAGAAGCTTTGATCTGGTGTAAGAACTAGTTTCTGGCCAGGGGATCTGAGTGCTTTGAACCTGAAAAAGTTCAAGCCCTTGCAGGAAGCAAAACGTTTTTAGTACAAACACCATTTATACCCTCTGCATAAATCTCTATTCCTGCACTAGTGCAAGCAGACTGCGATAGTGTAGGATAGATTAGTGCAAGAAGGAAATCTCTACATAAGCAAGTTTGAAGGGCCCATTTGATGAGAATACTAAAGAAAAACACACACTCAGTAATTGATTAGTTGGAGTGATTTCCTTTTTTACTTTGATTCCTTTGCAAATGAATTATTTCTTTTTCCAGCACTAGATTACTTTGACGATTCAGTTATCTTTTACTCTTTCGATTCTGCAAGCTTTTCTTTAAGAAAGTAGGAATTTCTATTAATAAAATTCATACCATCTCTGGAATTTCCTATCTTTCGTCTCTAAGTTTACAAATCCCCTAGGTTGACAATTAAGTGTTGAGGAGTTTGCTTCAGTGCAATTCCGGTGCCCAACAGCAGGCATAGTGTGCAACGCCAATTCCAGTGCCTGGAAGTGACATTCTTCCAGTAATTCCCTTTTAGATTCATCCAAAAATAGCTCCACATCAATCAAACCATCATAATGTGGAATATTTCTTACCTCAATCAAGACTCACCGCAGTGACTTGATCATCATATTTCAACGGAGCATAGATACTTCATGTAACCAATTCTACCAATATTTAAGCTCTTCATCTGAATATAAAGTGCAGGAGCTATCCCTATCCCACACAATTCATCCATAAACTGTAGGATTGGTCCAATCTTCATCTCATGTTGTTATCTTGTATATTTGGTCCAGGTCATCGTCACTTTCTACATAGCCGCGCACAAGTTCAGTATAACGTTCTCCTTCTGCAAGGTCTAGTGGCACTACAACCCTAAGCGACTTCTTATCAAATGTCATCTTCTACTTCTCCAAGTTTATTACCCTATTCATATCAGCAGGCCAGTCAATCCCTAGTATCACAGGGTATGGGTTACTATCATCCACTATTTAAATGACCTCAAATTCAGCCAATGCACTTGCACCTCATTGTCCACCATTACACCATATAAGCACCCCATCAGAATAATACTTTGTTCATTTTCCATGCACAACTGAATAGGAGACCACTATAGTGCAAGTCTCCCCATCCTTTCCCATGTCTATTTAAGCAGTACATTCGCATCAGACCCCAAATCCAAGATTACTTGGTCCATTTCATACTCAACTATCTATGCATTTAGCCTCATCTCATGCCTCATTCGCATCTTATCCTTACCAATATTTATTACTGTGCGTTGTTCAGCGGGATTCTTTTCTTTATTTGAACACTTATCGATTAACTCTTGCAACCCTTCTGCTACTTTCTAATCTTGCAGTATCTTCATACAGGTCTTCAAAAAAGTAGCTAGTATTGAAGGATCTACCTCTTGCATCACAGTAGTCTCTGGCATTTTCTCCTGACTTCCTAAGGTAGAGGCCTTAGCGAAGTTCTTCTTGGATTCCATGTAGGTTTCTTTAGCACGATTAATATCAAAATCTACTTCCTTCTCAGTAGCCTTACGCACCCATCCATATTCCTCAGGGTACTTACCTTTATCTACACCAGTCACCATGACACTTGTCAATATGATATTTATCCTCTGATCTTCTTCGCGAGGCTCAACCCTCATCATTTAGATGTTATGCTTAGGCTATTATGGTTGCACCTTATTTTATTGCATCTTTTTCATAAGGACTGGACATTCCTCTATGACATGGTCAAATTTTCGACAATAATAACATGATGGGTGTGTGGGATTGGTACAATATCATGCAAAGTGCCCCACTTCACCACAGTTGTAGCAAATTACTTTCCCATGCCCTTGACCTGGTCTGCTTCCTCTTCCTTGTCCTTGACCTTGGAATCCTCCGTGCGTAGTTCCTACACTTTGATCCTGAGGTCGATTTTCTTCCTGCATTTGGTAAGAAAGGGTTTTTTCCATCATCGGCTCATAGCTTCTATAATGGCATTCATCATGTCCCACAGAGTTATAGAAATTTCACAAAAACTGTTGAGGGGTCTGTACAAACTTCTGCAGTAAATGGCAGTTATCAAGAGCAAGTTGTCCTATAATCAAACAGATAGCGCACCATAACATAGCCCTCGTGCTTCTCCCAATGTTATTCTCTAGCTTTATGGGAACAAGCCCTCCCCCAATAATTTATTTCTTATAAACCGAGCAATGATCCTTATCATGACCATGGCTCTTACACTTCAAATACAAGACCTCAACATGTACCTCCGGTTGAGCTTCCTTTCCTTTCTTCAGGATCTACAACTCCAAGTGTAGCCTTCCCATCTATGAGAAAATCTGTTGCACTCCAAGGTTTGTATCCTGTAGAGATGAGGCATCTATCCTCATCGCAATCTCTAAGACTTCCACTTGTGTTTCTATATTTTGCTATGATAGAGGTACTCTTAAATGTGGCAAGAGCAATGATACATACTAGTCGCAATGTTGGGAATCTGTGATTATCATATTGACCTGCCTCATCAAGCATTTCAACCTTTGATCAAAGTCCCAAGGTGTCTCATCTATCATATTTCAAATTTCCTTAAATTCAATTATTGATTGTGCCTCTGACTTAGCCTTACCGAACTCCTTATTCAAAGCTTGTTAGGTCTTTGCCAATGTCACGTTGGGGAACTCAATGCAATACTTGATGTACTATGTTAAGGCTTGATCCTGTACAATTATAACTAGTTGTGGTTTCTTGATGGTATCATTCATAATTTGTTGTGTTATCCATAGAGCTCCTACGACAAACTAAAACTATTCGGGATATTCACTCCTTATTCCTTTAAAAATATGCATCTTCATTGCATTCTCCATGTTGAATGGTGGAAGTGAAGGTGGAGCGAGTGAAGGTGTAGGTGTATGAGGTGGAGGTGGAGGTGGAGGTGGAGTGGATGGGTGAGGTATCCTCGGGATACCATGTGTAATTAACTGAACTACACTTCGCAGCATAGTCACCACCATCCCTTCGTTGTCGTTGGAATGGGGTTCAATAAGTAGACTATAGTCTGGGCTTGATCATCTGTTTCTTCTAAGGAATATCCCTCTTCACATAGCCCCTAACATCAAGGTAACTTCATAACCCTCTTTTCACATAACAACATTTTAATCCCAATCTTTAATGATTTCAGAGGCTTACGTTGTGGTCCTTTAAAGAGCCTTTGTTCCACTTCGCTATAGCTCATATTCATATCGATCACGAAATAATTCACAAAACTTCGCAATGTGTGATCAATTTAGTGGTGCATAGACCACATGATATTGATTTCTGATGCCTCCAAGATCTGCAAAAGTTCAGGAGTCCACACTATAGGACTGTCAAGCCTCCACCTCCCTTGACTATCAGTCAGTTTAGACAAACACTCATTTAGTTCTTCAAGGAAGAAACAGAAGAACACGTCATCTCGTCTGTGTAAAAAAATCTCTGCAACCACTACTCCGTGGATAAATTAGGGCTCCTATTCTCTTGAGCCACAAACACATGCCTGTTTCAATCAATCCATTTGTAGACCTCTTTCTTCATAGGAAATCATTTATCACACATCTCACAGATATATCCCAGTCCCAGAAACCAAACCATTTGTTGGCTTAAGGGGCCCTGACCTAGGTTTATAGTTGTTTGCGTCAAGCAACAAAACTCTAGTTGCTGGCCCTTTTGACAATAACCTACATAGTGCAGGATACAGTCTCACCTAAAGCAATATTTGGGGATGCAAGAAATAGGTTTCTACATCTGGAGACTATGTGATAAGTGGTCTTAAGCCTATGTCGCTCATATCAACCTTCGCGCAGATTTGTATCCTTCTATAATCTGCTATTATAAATATAAGAAAATGTCTTCTAGACTTTCGTGAAGGTCTGCAATCGGTCTTTATAGACCCTAAAGAGGTGAACTATCCACTTTCATGCAGTAATTAATAACCCTAGATCTGCCTTTGCACAGATCTATTCAATTCATTAGAAATCATAATAGACTTAACCCTTAACTTCGTGAAAATAGGTAAGTAATTAAGTCATGCATAACTATGATAGGTGTCATAGATTCACGCAGTATTTATACATTATTCCACAGAAAACATGTTATTGGGTGAGCGATCATAACATAAACATAATTAACAACAATACACATATGTAAGATATTTCTTCAAAATTAGCCTTTATTTCGTTCCAACATTCAATTTACAAACTTCTCCACCCTGCGCACTCAGCTGCAAGGGTCCACACACTCAACTGCGAACTTACCAAGGCCTCCTACCCACTCAGCTATGGGAGCCTTTCCCTTTTGCCTAAGTACAGGAAACAAAGCTTTGCTACCTTAGCACTTGCCCAAAACTACCACCCTCATTCCAGGTTATCCCTAAGACTCGCTATGACTCAATTATATATAGCCTTCTGCAATACAATACCATGGTCTGCGAACCATGGGTGAATCTCAAAAATAACCTTTTATCTACCCAAATAAGGGGCTAAATCCCCTTTGACTCTTACTTAGTTGCGCGCTCCGCATCCAGTTTTTGCAGAGACTTTACATTCTTTACAAAATGTATCACAAAAATTGGTTAAACTAACCCCAAAATTGATCCTAGGGACCCTATCCCAATAATCAGTACCAATCTTTTGAAGGGTTCTTCCCTGATGGGTTGTTTTCCTCTCCCGACACCCAAGGTTCCATAAACAGTTTCTATGGTCTCCATTATTCCTCATGGACCAACCAATCCCTATATCCTCCCAACTGCTTCAGACATTGACTCTTATGGAGAACCAATTCCTCTATTACCAGTTGAATTGGCCTATCAAGCCATTAAATCTGCATCAGATTCTCCTGTCACTTTGGTCAAGTACCAACGGTACCATCTCCTCTCCCACAACTACTCCCTATAATGATCTCCTCAACAAATTCCTACCTTGAGACGAAGTTATTTGAGAGATAATGTGTTTAGAGGAGCGACCTTGGGAGAAATATCACCATCACATTTTGATATTTGATTTGGATGAGACCCCTATACGAATCCTATCCTTTGAACCACTTGAGGTGGTTCCCTCGCATTATACAACCATCTTAACTATGGATTCAGAAGAGAACATGGGAAATCTTTCAAAAACAATGCTCATTGATATCTTAGTGAGGATAGACATCATGGAAAATATACATATTGGAGCCAACTGCAATCCTCAGGAAATTGAAAGCTTCACCTACCTTTTCAAGGAATTCCATGATGTATTCACTTGTTCTTATGAGGAAATTCCTAGCATAGATCCATCTATTGTAGAGCATGAGATCAATGTTTAAGACAATTGTAGGCCTATCCATCAAAGACTTCGACCAGTCCATCCTCGCAAAAATGCAACCATCAAGACTAAGGTGAAAAATTATTACGTGCTCGTTTCATTTGCCCCATTCCTTTGACAGAATGGGTTTCCAATCTAGTTCATGTAGATAAAAGATAGGGTACCATCCGGGTCTGTGTCGACTACCGGGATTTGAACATTGTGTGTCCAAAATAAAATTATTCAATCTTGTTCATTGACCATATAATTGATGATTTTACCGGTTTTGAATCCTTCTCCTTTATGGATGGTTTCTCAGGCTATAACTAGATTGCCATAAAACTAGTGGATCAACATGAAATCACTTAACTTTCTCTTGGGGAATATTTTCATATAGAAAACTACCATCCGATCTAAAGAATTCTGGAGCAACCTTTCATGGGCCATGGACTACACATTCCATGATATTACACACATTTTTCATGCTTACTTGGATGACCTCCTAGCCCATTCCATGAAGCAAACCCAACACCTAGTTCATGTCCAAGCAATTTTTTAGGTGCAGGTTTTATAACATAATTCTATAACACACATATGAATCCACACAAACATGTATTATTTGTTGATTCGATACGCCTACTTGGTTTCATTGTCTCCAAATACGGGATTAGGGTTGATCCCAATAAGGTAATGGAAATTACTCAATTTCCACCACCACAATCCATTTTACAGCTCCAAGGTTTGTAGGGGAAGGTAAACTTCTTACGACTTTTCATCATGAACTATGCCAAGATGATGAAAGGCTTTAGGCAGCTACAAAATAAAGGAGTACTATATGGGATGATCAAACCCAACAATCATTTGATGCCTTGAAAGAGGCACTTATATTTTACCCACTGCTTAGTTCTCCCAACTATTTGCGTGACTTTCTCCTATACCTGGAAGCCTTACCATCCTCCATTAGTATGGTGTTTTTTCAAACCACAATGATCTTAGTGAGCATGTGATCTATTATCTCTCGAAAGGACTGGATGGGCTTGAACTCTGATATTAACATGTGGAAAAGCTATCCTTCGCAGTTGTTTTTGCTGTCAATCTCTTCCAACACTATATGCTACTATGACAGACTACCATCATTGCATTGGAGAATCCCATGAGACAAATTTTGTCACGTCAATTCATCAAAGGAAAATATTCCAAATTTCTTGTTATCCTCCAGCAATTTGATTTGGTTTTCACCACTGCCAAGGTGAAAAAATCCTTATTCTTTGCATAATTATTATCGGACTATCCCATAGTCAATCCAAATGAGATAGCCCATGATCCTCTTCCAGATTAATATGTCTATTTGATCGACTCAACCAACCCTTGGTATAGAGAAATTCTTGTCTACCTTCGAGCACAACGATTCAGCGCTAATCTATCATTAGGAGACCATTGTCACATCTGGCACCAAGCTTGGTACTATTTAGTTTTGAATGATACTTTATATCATCATGGCACTGATACAATTATTCGACATTGCCTCACTCATGAAGAGGCGGAACACATTTTAAATGATTTCCATGTTGGAGTATGTGGTGGTCATATTTCTGGCATGGCTACCACCCAAAAAATTCTACGTGTAGGATACTACTACCTCGCTTTGCTTAAATACTGTATTAAGGCAGTCCAACATTTTCATCCTTGCCAAATCTGTACCAAAGCATATGCGTGCACCCTGTTAATGTCAGTATATGCATATTTCCATCAAGGATCAAATCTGCTCTTTACATTTTCATTTTAGGTGTCTCATACTGAATTTTTTATCATTCCACTAGGACATGCGAAAAACAGTCCACTGGTGGTTGTCTTCTACCCAGAAAATAAAATTTTCCTTCATGAGGTACATTTGTTGACCCATATCCATGTTGCATTCAGTTATGGTTTCAGTTATGTTATTTTTTAGAGTCAAGGCAATCATCTTTCCATTAGGTCTTACAGTTAATTTACAAGGTCAAAAACATAGTTTCAATGTAAATAAAAGGCAGCAAAGGTACGAGGAAGACCAATAAGCAAAGAGTAATTGGTAGCAAGTCATGGTTATTTTACAAATTTCTTATTTCATTGATGTAATTTTCATCTCAAAAACATGTTTTTGAGATGAAAATAGAGTATTTTAGTTTGTTCATAGCTTTTTTGATGTAATTCAAGTCATTTTATGTAATAAGTGTTCCCATAAGCTGCTCAAGCATTTCTCCTTGCTATAAGAAATGAGCCATTGAAGAAATCATCTCAATCAAACATCATCCACCTGAAAAGAGACAAAGAAATAAAAGCATTAAACAGAGATTTGAAGACAAAGTAAAAGTTCCAAACAAAAATTATAAAGTGAGTATTTTCTAAGGAAAAATCAAAATCACCCTCTATATAAGGTTTCAAAATCATTTTTCAAACTTCAACATGCTCATTTGACAAAGAGATTGAAGGGAGTTGAAGCGAATTAGTGGCTGAGCAAACTGTGGGCGTTGCACATTGAGCAAGGAGCACTACGCATAGAGCAAAATTGTGCAGGCGCTATGCATAGACAAGGGAGCAATGTGCATACAACCAAAGCACTGTGCATAGAGTCTGTGTGCTAGTGTATTTTTTCGTGGCATTGTGCATACAACAGAGCGTTGTGCACCTATAGAAGGCGCTTCGCATAAGGTGATCCGAATGGAAAATGGAATCAACCCATGGTACTCATCCACCCATATTATTCATCGACCCATGGAATTTACCCAT